>BMAV01011314.1:80764-102704 GCA_019973955.1 Trichonephila inaurata madagascariensis | reverse complement strand
TCGAGAAAGTTCTGGTTCTGGCTAGTGTATTCCGATCACTTCGAGATGGCAGTAATTGCATATAAAAAGGCTAGCGGCGCAACCACGAGTCAGTCTGCGTAGGAAAGGCCAAGGAAGCGAAACTTTCTATTGTGAAATAAAGTGACACCCGTGCATAAAAGTATTTTGATTTGACTTAGTTTTTATGTGAGATTTGTTAGTATGGAAAAGAAGCGAAAAATCGACAGTGAATGCAGAACGTTCAAAGATAAATGGAACTTTCAGTATTATGTGATTGAGTCCAGTAAAAAATAAGGCGCTATGTTTAATTTGTAATGAAACCATAGCTGTTCTCAAAGAATATAACATTAAACGACACTATGAATCGAAACATCTTCAAAATTACTCCAAGTATACAAGAAGTTTGCGGACGGAACAATTTGAAGCTTTGAAGCGCGGACTCAAATCGCAGCAATCTTTGTTTACCAAAGCGAATACTGAACAAGAGTGCAACTCGCGCCAGCTTTCGTGTGGCTCTTGAAATCGCAAAGCGTGGCAAACCATTCACCAATGGAGAAATGATAAAAGAATGCTTGATTGCAGTAGCCGAAGAAATATGCCCCGAAAAGGTAAATTTATTTAAAAGTGTCAGTTTGTCAGCAAACACCGTGGCTCGGAGGGTGCAAGACATCGCAGAAAATATATCATCTCAACTGTCTGACAAAAAGGGACATCATGAGTGGTTTTCTCTAGCATTGGATGAGTCAACGGATGTGTCAGATACTGCTCAGGTGTTGATTTTTATTCGCGGAGTAGATAAAAGCTATGAAGTGTATGAATAACTTCTTGATATTGATAGTATGGAGTGGTTGCACTTGTGTCAAAGGCTGTAGAAAATGATGGTGGTTCAAAACCATTAGTCTTACTTTGTATCATTCATCAACAGTCCTTGTGCGGAAAATGTTTGGATATGTCTGAAGTTCTAAAACCAGTCATAACAGTTGTTAACTTCATCAGATCCATTGGGCTGAATCACCAACAATTCCGCGAGTTTATTGAAGAGATTGGAGAAAATGACTTACCATATCATACTGCCGTACGCTGGCTTAGTTGCGGAAAAGTTCTTAAGCGCTTTTTTGAACTTCGAGCAGAGATCGAAATTTTTTTAAATGAGAAGCAGCGCCCTTTTGCCGATTTAGAAAATAGTGAATGGATGTGGAAGTTAGCATTCTATATCGATTTGACAAATCATATGAACGAACTGAATTTGAGATTGCAAGGAGAAAATCAGCTTCTCCCTAATTCCCCAGCTTCTCCCTGATTTATACACCAATATCAAATCCTTCAGGCGGAAAATAATACTATTTCAATCGCAATTACGTAAAATATGTTTCACACATTTTAAAACATGTGAAATATTCAGCCACACTTCAGAGACTGAATTTCCCGTCAATTTTGCAATCGAGACTTTGAGTGCTTTGAAGATAAATTTTGATACTCGTTTCTCAGATTTTGATATCATTGCGAATGAAATTAAGATTTTTCAAAATCCTTTTGATTCTGACAAGTCCAAATGGAAATTATTGATTTACAGTGCAGTGATATGTTTAAGAACAAATATCAAAATTCATCTTTGTTGGAATTTTATAAGAGTCTTCCACTGGTACAATTTGATAATTAGCATAAATTTGCTCGTGGGTTGTTTTCAGTTTTTGGTACTACTTACTTGTGTGAGAAAACGTTTTCCAAGCTGAAGTACACAAAGAATGTTTACAGATCTCAATTAACCGATGAGCATCTTAAATCTCTTTTAATAATTGGTACAAGTAAAATTGATCCACAACTACAAACTATTGTCGGTGGAAAAAAAAAATCACAATTACATAAATCTCATTAGTGTTTTTGTTTTACTGTGATTAGTGGGATTCATTTCAATTATTTGTTAGTTATTAATATGCTTAAGCTCAGATACTTAAGTTTTCTGCGTCATAATTTCTGTCGTTAAGTTTTACCTTGCAAGTAAATAAAACCGAGTAATTATCATTCTGTGTTTTCTTCAACTTATCACAGCAATAGTAACAACAATAAATCATTGGCTGTCGCGGGCCAGATTGATGACACTAGACTTAAGCTGTCGCTGGCCGGATTTGGCCCGCGGGCCGTAGTTTGGAGATCCCTGCTCTATTTAAACGCTTTCAGCATCAGTTCAGGGGGTGCTACGCACGCCACGCATGCGCGGTGGCTCTGAAACTTTACTATTTTACGTAACATCCTATAATTGATATTTGCTACAAAGTTCATTTAATTCTGATTATTTCTTCATGGTGTTGTATTTTTTACAAACACAAGTGTATAGTATTACATATATATATATATTTACAGAATCAATATGAAAAATGTGAATAGAATAAAAAAAAGACATGCATGGTTTCAGTATTCTACATAAGATGCGTTTATTTACTTTGTTTGCCTACTATATAATCAAAGACAATCGTACTTAAGGAGTAAATTCCAGTCGTACGTCGGTGCTGGAAAACATAGTTTTTTTTTATAAATGAGGTATCATAATTAAAAAAATATATCGATAAGGAAAAGGTTAAATCTTAAGCGTCAGCAAAAAACACAATAGAGAAGAAATGGTCAGGAATATTTCCTTGTTACTAAATAAACCACGTTCCGTATAGTAATGCACTAAAAATTGAGGAATACAGGCTGACTTACCAGGAACTAATATTGCGACTCAAGCGATTTTTTACAGTATATAAAGAGTGGAATAAAAGTCTCACAATTAAGTGTTGAGAATTCAAAAGCCATTTATGTATGAAATATAAAATAATACGTCCTTGTGAAAAATTCCATGACATTTTAAACAACAATGTATTTAAAGAATTCAATCAAATGCATAAAATGACAATATATGAATAAAATATTACTATTCTATAATATTATTTTATTCTTTGTATTGTAACTATACATAATTATAAAATGTACACTGGTGTGCAAAACTTAAGCAACAATGTAAAAATTTAGCTGATAGCCATGAAATTACAGAAAAGGAGGTCTAGAGATCAGTAGAGGGAACACGTAAGTCAGCAGAAACGTCATGCGTATGCAAATATCAGTAACAAAACGTCAGAAGCGATGTGAGCGTACGCAAAACGCGTGATGTCACCGCGCGCTGCTCAACAGTAGAATGAAATGAAGGACGGAGACGCAATTCACCATATTCTCTGCAAGTGCCAGTGAGTCAGTTCGTGAAATATGGCTAGAAGAAATCATCTGGATGACTTCACACGTGGAAGAATGATCGGAAAGCTGGAAGAGGGGCGTACTGTCACCAGTGTAGCTGCAGAGTTCAGAATCAACAAAAGTGTCGTTTTGCGCGCTTGGAAAGCGTTCCAAACCACAGGTACATCTGTTAGAAAGGTTGGTGTGACTGCCCGAGGACGACAACTGCAGGGGATGACCGATATATCATCCTGCAGGCGAAAAAAGTTCGATAGCAGTCAGCAAGCACCATTGCTCAGAAACTCTGTACAGCAACAGGTCGACAAGTGTAGCGGTTTACTGTGGCCAGACGCCTTCACAAAGGGGGCCTGTTCACCCGCCGTCCTGAACGCTGCCTCCCGTTGAAAGATGGCCACCGTTTACAGTGGGACAGAGAGCACAAAAACTGAACAACTGATCAATGGAGCCGTGTCCTCTTTACGGATGAGAGTCGGTTCAGTACCAGAAGCGATTCTTAACGCATTCTGATTTGGAGAGAGATCGGGACCCGGTTTTATCCCAGTAACATCAAGGAAAGACATCGTTACGGTGGTCCTGGAGTTCTTGTCTGGGTTGGCATTATGCTGAACGGCGGAACTGAGCTTCCCATTTTCGACAGAGTGTCTGTAACCGGGGATCGCTATTGTGAGGAGGTACTTCTTCCCCATCTGCATCTTTTCCGAGGTGCAATTGGCCCAGACTTCATCTTTATGGATGACAATGCACTGCCACATCGCACTCTTGCTGTTGAGGAGCTGCTGGAAAGTGAAGATATCACTCGAATGGATTGGCCAGCGTGCTCCCCAGATTTAAACCCCATCGAACATGTGTGGGATGCTTTGGGGAGACGTATTGCCACACGCTCACATCATCCGTAGTACAGCCAACAACTCAAACAGATGTTGATTGAGGATTGGGAACTCCTACCTCAAGAAATGTTGCACCAGCTGGATCTGAGTATGCGGAGACGGTGCAAAGCAACCATTGTAGTAAGGGGAGGGCATATACCATATTAAGGAACATCTGCTTGTTGTTCTTCCTGTTGGATAGACAATCATGAGTCACGATACTATGCGTTCAATAAAGCTTGTTTTTGTTTGATTCCATACCGTATGCGTTGTATTCCTTTTTCAGCGCCGATGCTTTCGTCATCCTTTACGTACATAATACTCTCCCTCATTTCAGAATTTCATGTCTCTCAGATGATTTTTCGTGAAGTTATGGCAATAAACCCACCTGTTGCTTAAGTTTTGCACACCAGTGTATTATATTTGTAAAATGTACTTTTTTTTTTGAAACTTTAAAAAAATTATATTACAGTACTTTTTTTGCGTTCCGTAAAATGTTTTGTTGCTCCATATAGATCAATGTTTTAATTAAGAATACTCCACAACCCCGGTCAATTTTGTCCCGCTTTACCAATGTTAAAATCTAGTCCTCTTAGTGTATTTGCATAAAAAAGAGTTCCGCAATATTTCAAGGAAAGAACCATAAACCAAAAATTTGGTTGAACCTTACAGTAAATTAATAAATTTGAAATCTGTGGAAAACCCATCTTAAGAAATTACATCTTTACAGTAGAACTGTCACAAATTACAGCACTGTATTATCTGGAATCAGCATTTTAAAAGTATAGCGAAAAACATATTGCACTGTAAACTATATTGACTATCTTTATATTTATCTCAATATACCCAAATAAAATAAGAAAAAGGACGTATAAGAAAAATAATAAAAATTCAGTTCCTAACATATTCAAAATTATTTACAACTTACCTCTCACTGATATTACAACGCGTGTTTATACATGCTTAAAATTTTACACAAACCACTTTTAAGAGCAGGAGGGTGAAATGTAAGACCCAGAAAGGGGGGGGGGAGTTAAGGGTTTGCCAACGTGTTTTTGAGTATTACTGTCAACTATATGCAAGAATACACTTAGTTGGAAAACACAAATGGTCAGTATGTTGAAGATTTTATCACTGCATAATGATTTAAACAAATTACAATTAAAATAAAAGAACATTTTTGTTGAGAAAAACTAAATTTCGTTCAAAAAGGATTAAAAGGAATTATTAATATTATTTGGATATTAAACAAAACTTATCGAAAAGTATTTATTTGAAAAATACTTGTAGATGCTTAAATTATTTTGGCGTTTTAATAACTCTTGTCCTTAAGAAAGTAGCAATTGTCAATTGATAGTATATTATTTATTCTAAATAACCGTAAAAAGGGCAATTAAGGTATCCGACTACGTTCGGAACCGTGATTTTAAAAGAGCGCATAAATGGATAATTTTCATTATATTTAGTGTCATTTAGATTAAACTACATGTATAAAATTATTTTAAGGATATTTTGACAAAAAGAAATTATTTAAATGCAATATTTTGGCAAAAAATTAACTTAGAATAATCTCTTTTCAAAATGATCTTCTTTTGTGAAAAATGCTTCTATTATAATAATATTTTGCCTGTATATAGCTCAGACCTCTTTACAGAGGCTCAACAATGGTTTTTGAAAAATTCACATTATTTTCAGAGTTACAACCATTTGAAATAATTATCGGCGTTCTTTTCTTAAAATTTCTCCCCTCTGTTGTCGTAAAATATGGATATCCCCACTTCTAAGTTATATATTCCAAAAATTCTAGTTGAGCCTCTGTAGAGAGGTCTGAGCTATATATAGGCAAAATATTATTATAATAGAAGCATTTTTCACAAAAAGAGAACATTTTGAAAAATAATTATTCTAAGTTAATTTTTTGCCAAAATATTGTATTTAAATAAAAAAAAATTGTCAAAATGTCCTTAAAACAATTTTATACATGCATTCTAATCTAAATAACTCTAAATATCACGAAAATTATCCATTTATACGCTTTTTTAAAATCTCGTTTCCGAACGTAGTCGGATACCTTAAGACTAGGCTGTTATGTTTTTTCTCTTTGTCTGCAAATTATTTTGTACTCAACAACTTGACTTCCTTATATTTTGTTTGGATTTTTAATCTGGTTATTGTTTTTACCTCAAGGAAATAAAAAAATATATGTATCTAAAAGCTTTATTAGTTTTTTACTTATACTTCGGTAGACATTTTTAAACCAACTGATTTATCGTGTATTATTTAAAAATCATTTTTTTTTGCCTTTTCATGTCATTTTTCGCTTGTCTTTTATAATGCAAAAAATAATGCATGACGTTTTTGAAACATTTCAGAATTCAAGTAGAAATAGAGTTCTCTCATACCACTAGCCTTTTTCTTTTATTAGATACAGCCTGAACTCTACACAATGAAGTCGCTAAATCCCGAAAAAGAGTTCGTTACATGGAAAATTCGTTATGTAGTTTCATCTTTTAATTTTCTTTATAAACCACATAAAATAAATTTTAAATTCCTAAACACTATATAATATAAAAAAGGTAATTATTCACACCTTTTTGTAAATTAAAAATATTTATTTTATATATCTTACCAACCAAAAAGAAAGAAGAACAAAAAAAACTGCGAAGAAAGTTTCTTGAATCCTTTACCCCTTTCCTGAAGAATTAGTATTTTTTCATTGATTCTCAAGCACTTACCTTTTGACATTTCGAGCTACAAGAAACGAAGTTACCAGTACGATTTATCGACACTGCAAATGAACGGAGACTAGTTCAAGGACACGAGACAACTCCACTGAGGGTGAAAGGGGATATTGAAGATGATTCTAGTGCACTGGACAATGGGGATTAAATGTTGCACTTCTCGGATGAAACGCCCAGAATTCTATTACTCTCGGCAAATTAGTACCTAATAAAACCAGTTCAAGTTTTATGGTCACCATAAAATGAATTAAAAGAAAGAATAAAACTTGAAATGTTTAGAAATACTAAAAACAATTCGAAAAAAAAAATGAATCACAACAGAAAAAATTCGTTGTACAGAAAAGGCACTTCTTTATTGGGAGGTAATTTTAGGAAGCAAATCGTGAAATGTTCTTGCTTCCAGGAAAAAGTTCGATGCATAGAAAAATTCGCAATATACAGGCTCGTAATATGGAGGTATGACTGTACTTCTATGGTAACTTGCACACAAAAAGTTTAAAAACGATTTTTTTTACATGTTCTGGACAGTGCCGCCAAAAGGGGGGGAAGGAGGGGTCTACGGGTTTGGATGCCCCATCACCCTCTATTTTCTTTTAATTGACTATATAATTCTATGTATACGTTACCGGCGAAATATGAAATCCGGTATTATATAGAATGCCTAAAACTAGCCGGCAATGTATGAAATGTGTAAGGATCTACTGCTTGCACCTGGCAACAGGTCGAACGATACACACGAGATCTGGCAGCAGGCCCACTATATACAGAGGAGGATCTGGCAACGATTGGAGAGACCATACCGGAAGGGACCGAAGGAGGTTAGAAGAGAAAACCGAAGGCGAGAAAAAACGTGGTCGGAGGAAGGAAGACGGCTGGACAATGGATTATAATCTTGTACCATCTTGATATTTTCTTCTTTTTATGAAGTGTCCCATAGAAGGAGTTAAATAAAACAGAGGGACAAAATTTTGACTGTAATCATTTTCACAATTCGAACACGAACCGATCCGAAAAGAACCCACAAGTTTACAAAATGATTCCTATTTCACACTATGCCTAGGCATTTTATAGAATGCCGAATGAGAAACCAGCAAAGTATGAAATACATCTCCAATTCGTTTCGAATATTGCATGGCAAGGCACGAGACATTTAACGCGTGCCTCATGCTCAGAATTTGTCAGTTGCAGAATTTGGTTAGTTCGGAAATGTCGAAATACTCAATTTTACTTAAACTTGCTCAACAAAACATTATTTTTTTCCTGTGCTGCATGAAAATGAAGGAGCAAGTTGTAGTGTTGGTGGTGTCACGGTCTATAGCAGGGGTCGGGGAGCTAAAGCACATGTGGCACGTGGTACAATTTTCAGTGGCACTTTGAAGTACTCAACAAATTTCTCAATTTTTAAATTATTTCAAAAATCCCCTTCTGTACTGTACGCTGAATCCTATTGGTAGATTGGTTTGTCACGTCACAGCTAAGAGAGGTTGCCGACTCCCGGTCTATAGACATGAAATAACTATTCTACGACGAGTTGTCCAAAACTCCAATTAATGCTGTAAAAGAAAAGAAAAAAAACACTTTTTTTTTTATTACTTGGAATTATTTAATAGAAATTAATTATTGATTAAAAATACCCAAATGACTTCTTAGAAGGAACCCTGAGGAAAAGCTGTGACGTGAATTAGAGGAAAATAAAATTAAACTCATTTAACCTCTTAAAGAAGGCGTCAGTTGTCTCCAACCCCTTGTCCGTAGATCAAATGGTATCAGGTCACTCAAGGAGCATTCAGTTATTTCCATTTTATTTACTAGGGTGTTTTTTTCTCGTTTTTGTGTAACTTTCCATGGAAATCACTTTATATTTTACGTAAAACCACTTTATATTCATTTTTAGTTCAACTGGGTTTTATTCTGAAGGCATGTTTAAATACAATTAAATTATTAAGTCAAAACAATTTGAAATATAAATAATCAACGCCCGATTCTCAGTGGATAGCATTAAATTATTAAGCGTTAACCGGTCCGGAAGACAAAAAGGTTAAGACGCTCTGCTATACAGTATTATGTCATGGATTCTGAGGACGTGATAGAATTCTGAAAGCACTTTCAACCAAATACAAAAGTGTTACACGTTATGATATTGAAAAGTACATCCACCTTTGTGAACCTTGCTTGAAAAAACAGAAAATTACTTAAAAAAATTGTATTGTTGTGAAATATCTGGTTTTTTTCCGAATGCCAATATATTGGCACTTGTAATGAGTGGGAAAGGTTCCTATCCATTTGGAACTTCTAAAGGTATTTTAAAACAAGTATATGTGTGAAATCCCAATATACACAAAGAACTTGCTTAGAATTAAAGATATTCCTGTCGATGAAATTCCTCTCCTTATGTTGTAATTGCTAAGTCCAAAGGAAGCTACCAAGGATTTGTCAAATGTATGTGTAAAACACAATATCAACATAAGAACTGTCATTGCATGAAAAATGCAATGAAATGTAATTCAAATTGTCATTCAAGCCTACCATGTTACAACGAATAGGTTAATTTTATATGAAAATTTTGTTTTCCTGAATATAAAAGGCATAAATTTTGTTTGGTACAGCTTTCATTTTTCTTTACGTATTTTGAATAATTTTTTTTTAATAGCAGTCTCATTAGTTTGTCACAATAACATTTGTATTCTTAAGAATAGTCATTGATATGACCTCTTTTCATACTTTACCTAAACAGCTTTGGCCTAAATGCCTAGACATTCTATACAATGTCTAGGGGCAAGGTATGTAATAAATCTCATATTTTATACTTTGCTTAAAAACATCAGGCATTCTATACAATGCCTAGGAATTCTATAGAAGGCCGACATTTCATACTTTTCCGGTAACATATATAGTACATAAAATTGAATTAAGTATTTGTTATTAATAATTTATTTTATTAATTAGTGCTAATTATTTATTATATGATGGATTTTTTTATTGTTTTTGTTCCCGACCTCGACAAAATTAAAAGAATATGTTTTGGTAGCGTATTGGATTACAACACGAATAGCATGGATTTTCGAAACTGGACTCACCTCCTTTCAGAAATTCCTGTGAGAATCAGTGGTTCTGGATAAAGTTTCTATTGATGTAAATGTTTTGCATTTCCGAATCCAAATTACGTACATATGATACATTCAATAAGGAAACAATTGTATTTACTTTTATTGTGTATGTACTTTTAAAAAATTTCCTCATAAATCTTGAATGTTGTTTCGATGTTCTCGATCGAAGAAAATCTCCAATTGTACTCGAAAAGTGACGCTATGATTTTCGACACAAGTCCAAAAACCTTATCATACCTCAGATACAGTCCAATACGAGCAAATGAAAAATGTTGCTTCGAAGAAATGTGTTTTTGTCATAACTTATTTGCTCTGAGACTCGAATCAACAATGTTCCGACTTGAAGCCGCTTCCTTAACCTCACTGCTAACCAAATTTCTTGGAATTTCTAATTAATTTCCATATCGAAACATTTCAAATACAGAAAACACTTTTCAAAGCCTGATATTTTAAACAAGGAGCGCGTAAAAAGCTTTTAGTCAAGAGCTTTGAAAAAATGAAACATTTACAATTTGCTTTCGCATATTTGTAAGAAAGAGAGTGAACAATTATTTTAAAATACAGTTTCAATGTATATATTATTTCAACGTATAAATAGGATTAAGAAATACTGAATTAAATTTTCCTTCCTTTCGTCAAATAATTTTGCAAGATATCCCCACCTCTCTGTAAATAAGGAAGGAGTGACAAGGAATTCGAGGGAAGGGGGAATGCTTTTATGCATGAAACCAGTTTGTTATCTTCCCCTTAACTTGTCAACCGGGGTTTGGTCAAGTTTATCTTGAAGAACCAGGCCGCGACAGAGTTTTGATGACGTCACGAAAGGAGGGAATGCTTTGCTAGTCACAGTGGCTGTCAGGAACATAAAGCTTACGACATTTGTTTCTTTTCAAGTCGTAGACGAATATTTCCACATTTATAATGATTATTTTTTGTAATTCTCATTTAGAATATTTTCAGATGAAAGTTATGTATTAATACGTTAGAAAGATGTCTAATATTTTCCAGGAAAAAGGGGGAAATAACACTCGTGAAAGACTCATAACAATGTAAGAAACATCTAAGTAAAAACTGACTCAATATAAAATATTTTCAATCATATAAAATAACAAAAGCAACATTTACTTGCAAAAAAAAATATGAAAAGTAAAGCATTAGAGGCATATTAATAAAAAACATGTGAATTTAGCAACATTTTACTGTAATCAATGAATCATAATAAAGGTTAAATGTATGCAAAAATATATACAAATGCAAAATTCATGCAAAAATATATAAAAATAAAGAATGCAATTCATGCAAAAATATATAAAAATAAAGAATGCAATTCATGTAAAAATATATACAAATATAGAAATGACACAAACAGTTTTAGATACCACAGTAATTATACAGCTAAAATAGATTCTAGATTATTCGTCAGGAAATATATACATTAGAAAAGAATACTTTACCTGTAAATCTGGAAAAAAAACTTTTCATAGAATATATTATTAATGAGACAATGTACTGATTACTTTCAAGTTTTGAATCATTTGGATTTGTACTTGGAATTATTCAAACCAATTTTTACATTATTTTTTATGCGTTACAAATAAATATGCCTAGGTAAAAATATTTAAAAATCAAACAAAATTTTTTTTAATTAAAAAAAATAGTATTTTACATTTAACATCCTTCGAATGCTAAAATCTTCATGAAAATGATTTAAACGAATAATGTAAATAAATAGAATTATTCTTTAAGTAATAATTATGTGAACTATTTTAAACACGTGCATAAAATCTATTTTGAATTAAAAAAATGAAGTATAAGTGTGGGAATCCAACCGAAATCTTCCAAAAGGTCGGAATCTTCAGAAGGCGGGGTTTTTATTGGCGTGGTGTCTAGGGGTTTTTAGGGTGTATTAGTTAATTTTGAAATAAAATAAACAACATAGTTTAAGAAAGAAACTAGTTGAAAACTTAATAATTTATTAAGAATTATAGGGGAGTATTTACATGGGGAATATTTCAAAAGAATAGGAAAGTTGGATAGACATATTTCAGAAGAATAGGAAAGTTGGATAGACATATTTCAGAAGAATAGGAAAGTTAGATCACATTTCTTTAAGGAAGTCAATTGTGATTAAATAGAACTCTCATTATGGTGCTATTAAGACTTACCGCCTGGCGCGGACGAACGGTGTTGACGCGAGAAATACGACGTTTCTTTGTCGAGTGTTAGTGGGCCTCTGCCGAAAAAGTTTGATGTCGGCGTTTTAAAAGGGACGCTAGATGGCGTTGATGTGGAATACTGTTTTGATTAGAATTGCCGACCTCGGTAAAGGATATGATCTAACCTTTTACAAATGGGACATCCTACATAAGGAAGTGCATGTACATTAAATAATGGAACAATCGATGATTGAATATTTAAATAAATAAAACAGTGAAACATAAAGAGCAACACATTGATCTAACTGGCCTTATATTTTTTATATTTCGATTATCCTGCACTGTTAAGATTTCTTCATTGCGCTTTTTTGAATAATTATTTAAGCATATATTCCAGAATGTAATGAATATTTTTTTTAAAAACACGAAAATGCAGGTGTTTTACACTTTACACAAGATGAATGAAACGAATGCGCGACATTACACAACTCATTTAAGCTTATATATAAATATATATATAAGTTTTAAAAAATACAAAATAATTTGAACTTGTTTTTTCAAACGAGTAAAATGTAAGATAAGAAATCGTTCATTTCGGCCGGCCAATTTCTTCGAAAAAGAGTCTACAGATGGTGGGGATCACAAGCGTTTATTTTAATTCAAAGTAACTGAACTCAAATCTAAAATAAAACATCTCCTGTGGCCTTCTATCTACTAAAAACTCTTATTAACCCTGTCCCATTTTGGATAGATGACGCCGGACATCGTATGGGTGAAGAGAATGTCCATTGTGACCCCACTCTTGGAGTGGGAGAAAGTTACTAGTGAAACATATTAAATTTTTTTATGTAACATCAGGAGCGTAGCTATCGCCGTATCAATGATACGGGACCCCACCATGATAAACTAGTCACTCTAATAGGGCTCTCATCTAAAAAAAAGGGCCCCGAAGGAATTTTGATACAGGGTTCACTCAGAATTAGCTACACCAGTGTGTAACATATACTCCAGCCTTGTATCCTTTGAGTTTCAATGTATAAGAAAACTAAGATTAAACAAAAAGAGTACAAAATAAGGAAATAAGTTACGTTAAATTAAATACCAAATTCACACCCAATAATATTTTGTAACAGAAACTTTTTGAAACAGAAAAAAATATTTTCCAAATTCAATCCAAATGCCGCCCCTGTACTTAACCATTATACCAATTTCGGGACCCATAACTTGACTTTTCAGGGACACCCAAATGTTCTCCATTACGCTGCTGGTTCTAGTGTTAAATTTCATTTGTGCAGATTCATTATATGCACCTTTGCTAATTAGTTTTTCCCTTGCCTAAGAGTGATTGATTTTGATTTAGCTGTGTGTCACTAAAGTAAACACTTTTTGATGAATTTTTTTAATAAAAATTATCGTCTGTTGCTTTTTTTTTTATTTCTGCAATGCAGTGACATGCAAAAAGTCTTTTGTTTAAATCTGAGCTTGTTTTCTTTAAAATATTCTATTTTATTTTTCTATAAAAATGGCTTATAGTTATTTGAGAAAAAGAGTTTTTGAAAATTAGTTATTGTTCATATTAAGAAAGGTAAAAGCATTGCAAAAATATTTCACTTTTAATACAGCAGTATATGATAAATTTTTTACAGATTAAAATAGAATTGAAAATAAGTCAAGAAGAGGACATTTAAAACAGTTAACACATGCTTCGATTTATTATTAGTAAATTTATCAAAAGTCATTATGTGAGTCTGCAAAAATTTCTATAGAATTAGCTGAAAGATTCACCATTGTTCCCCAATTTCATCTAAATGTAATGATTTCCCACAGCTCTTGGATAACTATTTATTTCAGAATAAAAATCATCAAAAAAAAAAAAATAATAATAAAAAAAAAAAATGGTTTATTCCTTACAATTTAATAGCAAAAATGGTCCGTAATGATTTCGAGTCTCTTTCGCACTATCTCCCGTTCCCTGATCTTCCAAGCTAGGAGACCGCTGTACTTCGCGGGCTCGTTATCGCTCTTCCTATCGCTCAAGGGACGTCAGAACGGCTCCCTTCAAAAATCCAGTCTCTTTTCTTCGTCTCGACTCTCTCGCCCTTTTTATATCATCTCTCTCTTTCTCCTAGTCATCCACCTCTGATCTTTTTGTCGGCCTCAATCACTCTTGTTCTTCTGCAGTCTTCCGGTCTCGGCTCCCTTGATCTCTTACCCTTCTTCCGCGCCAAATCGGTCTCGTTTCCTGTTCACTAGTCTAAGAGTTGCCAAGGTTGGGTGCACATTTGTACGCTCTCGGACGCGGCGTCGTCACCGACTTGCGGGAAAATGAATACACAATGTTAAGACGATATGGTACCCTAAAAATTATCAAACTATCGATTTTTTTTTATTGGCTTATATGATGCTTTTAATCCTTCTTAATGTGTCTGCGAAATTTCAGAGTTGTATCTATATTTTTTATTCAGTTATTTATCCATTGTTGCTGCATGTCAGTAGACTAAACAAAGCTGCCACGCCCACTTTTCAGATCGTCTGCTAGAAAAGAGCTTGATAAATAAGAAACTAATTTTTTTTTTTACTCCACGCTGATGAGTGTTTAAGCTGAAATGAAATAATTGTTTTGTTTTGATTATATGAGAGTTATTCTACTGCGTTTTCTTTGAAGTTCTGTTCCTACAAATTTAACTATATTTTTGTACTCTGTGTTCTGAAGAGTAAGAAAAGTTGCTTTACGACAAGGAATTTGGTTATTTCTCCAAACGTGAACATGTCTAGGCCTAAAAAACGTACTAAATCTGCCACAACGAAAGCTTTGAAGAGGTGGTTTTCAGATGCTAAGACAAGTTCAGAAGTTTCTCAAAACAAGGTGCGCAAAACGTGAAGAAGAATGCAATACTTTTTCTCGTTTGGATGAAAAATATACTGGTATATCCAGATCTCCAACATACGTCATTATTGATAAAAATGCATTAACAAATCTTTTTATGTAATACTTGCAAAAATGCTTCTTTGCGAGTAAATTTTGGAAGAGCCTATGGATTTTGTGAATATATTCAGGCTCTTAAAATTATGGAAAAAAAGAGTATGAATATTTGTGTACATGTTGTTTATTATAGTAGTATAGAACTGCGCATGAAATAAACTCTAAAATGTGTGTGTAATTTTTTTAAAAATTGTTAAGATAATGTTTTATGAAATATTTACCTTTTTGTTTATATATTCATTATACAAGTATATTCTTTTATTCTTGTAAATTTTTAAAAAAATTTGTGGTAAGCAGTTTGAAACAAACTAATTAACATTACATAAAAGTTTCAGATTATTGGAGGAATTTTTTATCATGCTATTTAAGAAATGAAAACTTTAAACTCATTTTTCTCCATGTTGAATTTTTGTACATTCACTGTTATTCAAAACCCTAAGGCTTTTTTGATAGTTGAAGTAAGGGTTTGAAACTTTTTATACATGTTCTGAAATGTATGTTTTGTAAAACTGTGCATTGAATTAGCTCTAACATGTTTAGTACTTTTTCTAAAAAATTTCAAAATCAAAATTAATGTTTTTTTGAGAATTTTTGTAAGTTTAACTATAAAAAAATTAATAAAAAATTAAAGAGCAGTAGCAGAAATAATCCCATGCACAGTTTTATGTAGTATATTATAAGGTACTTGGAAAAAAAATTTTGAAAGAAAAGAAACATATTTAAAAAAGCCTTAGGGGTTTAAAAAATGTTTAAAAAAATTTAAAAACTTTAAATTTTACAAACATTTTGCAACAAATTAAATTTTTTTTGTATGGAATTATTATTAAATATTAACCTTTATAAAATACAATTAAAACCAAATATCAAATATTAAAAATAAAAAAAATTTTAAAGATGGTACCATATCGCCTTAAGGCGCCTCTTTTTGACAGTCCGGTCAGCTGGGAAAAAAGGTTCCGACACTCGACCACCCAGTTACGAAATTCCTTTCCAGCAATCAGGGAAATGCCTGGAATTTTCGCAACGTCTGTCGGCAAGGGGCAAGGGATCTGTTAGAAAATATGGGGAAGAGATCGGCTTCGTCCCAGCTGTCTCCCCCCTTCAAGTGTCCATTTCATGGGACACTAGGAAGTTACATCATACTACTGGCAACTCCGCGAGTGGTCCTGATTCAGTGAGACCATTCTCGGGCAGAGCAATTAACTTAAATACACACATAACTAAAATAACACTAAGTCAATTCTCCGCGAGGATTTTACCAGTTGTTCCTTTTTATCCTATTTCTATTTTGCATACCAAGAGGCTCAAAGATTTGATAACAAACACCTTAATCATTTTTACACATAGAACACAAACATACATTCACGCACACAGAAAATAGAATATTTTAAAAGAAGAAAACTGAAAATGCATCATTCTAATCTACTGAATCCGTCGGCATTCCTAGGAACGCGTTTCCTGGTTTATGCCGAATTTCCAAATTAAACGGTTGTAGACTTAAAGCCCATCTTTGCAGTCCTGGATTGCTGCCCCCCATGTGGCTTAGGTATTTTAGGGGGTTGTGATTTGTTTCTATAATAAACCTCTGACAATCTAAGTAGTGTTTTAGTCTCTTTAAACCGAATATGATCGCAGCCAACTCCCTTTCTACCGTGCTATAATTTCTTTCTGCCCTTGAAAATTTGTTTTTTAGGTATAGAATAGGGTGATCCTCACCGTTTATTTTCTGCGGAAAAACTACTCCAGCCCCTATATCACTTGCGTCCGTCTGCAAAATAAAATCCTTCGAGAAATCCGCAGCAAACAAAATAGGTTTCGAGACAAGTTTATCCTTCAATTCTGCGAACGACTTCTCGCATCCTTCATCCCACGTAATGCTTTCTCTCTTAATTTTTCCCTTGAGGGCGTAGGTCAAGGGTGACGCTATCTCGCTATAGTTCGGGATGTAATGAGCGCAGCATATCCTACGATTCCTAAAAAAGATCTCACTTGGGTCTTAATAGTGGGAGGAGGGAAATCTTTTATAGCCTTTATCTTCATATCACTAGGGGATCTACTCCCAGAACCTACGGTATGACCGAGGAATAACACCTCCTCCTGTGCGAATCTGCATTTCGAAGGTATTACTTTTAAACCGGCCGCTTTTAGTCTCCCTAGCACAAGGTCAATATGCTTCACATGGTCTTTCCAATTTTGGGAAAAGATGGCTATGTCATCGATGCAGGGGAGAGTAAACGACTCTAATCCTTCCAAAACCTGTGCCATTAGTTTTCAGAAAGAAAAAGGAGTGCATACTAAACCGAACGTCATCTTTTCGGGATATAAGTATCGAAAGGCTTGACAACAGCCGCTTACCTTTGGGCTCTCGGTGTGAGGGGAATTTGAAAATAACAATTTGCTAACTCAGTGTTTCTCAAACTTTCGATACTGGCGCCCCCCTTTTCAATCACAATTTTTATCGCCCCCCTTATACATTAATAAATTACTGAATGCAATAATAATGCACTTTGAGGCTAAAGCTACAATACACGATCTTAATTATAAACCGTACAAATTAATAACATAAGTATTAAATTTTGCATATGTTACTTTTAAGCAAAAAAAAAAAATTAAGTAATAGGATAATTATTATGTTATTTTTCCTTTCTCTAATTTTTAAATTCGAACATATTGCAAAATGCGGTGGCTGCTTAGAAAACAAAATATAGATGTCGGCTAAATATAGAAAAAGAACTCAGAGTGTCAATTTCTAAAAAGATTTGAAAAATTTTGCTCTGCAAGACAAGCCATGGAAGTCGCTAATACTTATTAAACTTGTTCTTAATTCAGTATTAATAAGATAAGTATTAAATTTTTTATATATGTTTCTCTTAAGTAATATATATTTTAAGTAAATTATATATATATACTTTTAAGTAATAGGTTAATTATGTTATTTTTCTTTCTCTAATTTTTAAATTGAAACAGATTGAGAAATAATATTTAATTAAAGATTTATTTCCTTCAAGATCCATTTCTAAAAGTACAAATGTCATTAAAAAATAGCCTAATCTATGTTGCTCTTTATCATATCCATTACAGCTGGCATTCTCGCGAACGTTCATGCGAGTCTAGGCAACCTAACAGACGTCTGCACAAAACATGTAAAAATGCTGTACCTCGTACAATTCTAGTCAGTCTTGGCCGAATCGATTAGCTACCGAATCTCTCTTGAATGTACATTTCATAATTCACGCGTTAATTGTAATTCACGGTATTAAGTATTTAAGGCAGTGGATTAAAACAAAATCATAGATATATTTTTAAATCACAGCGAACATTCGACGATAATAAAGCATCAACAAGTACACAGACGAGGGCAAATTGATAGCAAGTTACGAATGGGTTAGGGATCCATTTCAAAATACTTCAAAAGGGCTCTCAACTGCCGAAAAAGAGATCTTCATAGATTTCACATCCAGTGACGAAATTAAAGGGCAATTTTCTAATAAATCACTCTTTGAATTCTGAATAGAGGTGGATGCTGAATTTTCTGCACGGAAAACAAAAGCATTTCGTATACTATTACCATTTTTAACATCATACCATTGTGAATCCGGATTTTCTGCGATGGCTACTTTGAAGACAAAATATAGATCTGAGCTAAATATCAAAAAATAACTCTGAGTGTCAATTTCTAATTTTTAGCCTTCCTTTGAAAAACTTTGCTCTGCAAGACAAGCCCATGGAAGTCACTGATAATTATTAAACTTGTTCTTATACTGGCTGAAGTACCCACTCTTAACACGAGTTTATTTTTTTAAAAAAATTATAATATATTATTCTTGATGTAATAGCTTAATTGTAAGGAGAGTAAAACCAAGTGCATGGCAATGTATACAAAAATGTAAAACGATTATTGAAATGAATACTCATATTATAAACGGTTTTGAATGAACTGTAATTTTAAGCCTCGCAGAATTAGCATTTAGAATAAATGTTAAGTAATAAAAAAAGAATATAAAATGTTAATGAATAACAATTGTGTTATTTTTTTAATATTTAAAGCGAGAAAGCCCGGGATCAGGTGTGCACTCGATACTAACGTTAATGGTCGCGGGGAGTGATGCACCCCAATTCTTTTTTTTATAATTATTTTCAATGTACAAGATAAAAATCACAGTGAAAAATTTAACTAAGGGAAAAATACTTACCTATTTCTAGGATTTTTCTATTTGTCTTTCATAATTTGAGAAAATATCCAATAAAACTGAACTAAATTGTTCCAAATGTGCGTGACCTTAATAAAGGACACAAATCACAGAAATTTTTTGCTATTGAAAATTTTCCTATCGTTTCATGTTTATTGCTTTCTCAAATTTACTTTCGCTAACATGATTAAGATGCATTATTTCAGCAAGTGTTTCCCTTGTTTGATCAGCTTCAATTTCCTTTCAGAGAGATCACAGATGTCCAATTCTTTTTTTTTTATATTCTGCTCATTTACATTTATAAACCATAATCAGTCGTACAACATCACAATTAAAACCACTATGTTATTCATAGGGTAAAATGCAACATGTTCAAGAAAATATTTTTGAAAAATAGTTGTCGTGCCGGAGACTCGGTCTAAACAAGTACCTTAAGATTCTAAAAAAACGTTTGCCACTCCCAAAAATGGAGATATGGTATCAATTCATTTTAGCTCTCATTAAGACTGTCATATTAGAGGATTCTCTTTCAAGGTCATTGGTAACAAATAAACAGTTTTCCCAGAATTAACGATTTTTGTATTATATGTTTCAGTATTCTCATAAAAATAAATCTTGGCCAATTAATCCTTCAAAGTGCTCAATATGCTTATCCATGTATCATAAAACTCTTTCACATTGTGAAAAAAAAGCGCAACAGAATTATATAATTTACAACTTCCCTAAAAAAAAGGGATGCAGGTAACCATACCATAAGTTCGAAAGCCAGCAAAAGTAATATTTTAGGTTAAAAGAAACGTAATAAAAAAATCTCTCATCGTAGGATTACAGCAAAGCAAACAAAATATTTTTTTTTATTTAGTTATAGGATCAAAGATAGCTAATGAGCGTTCAAAGTAGAATCTTTTATTTTTGATTACCTTTTTTCACCAGATGATATATATAAATCATATCAATGTAAATCTGTATTTTTTTTATTATATCAGAAAGTATTTTGTATTTTTTTTTCATTCCAGTAAATTAATTTTTTTAACCATTTATTTTCGNTTGGCAGCCCCATAGCAAATGATGAGCATTGAAGTCACCCAAAAGGATGAATGGTGATGGGAGTTGATCTATAAGCTCTTGGAGTTCTCTAAAATTCAAGGATGCGTTGGGTGGTAGGTATACATTACAAATTGTAACTGTAGAGAAAATAAAAACCTGCACTGCAACAGCTTGAAGCGACGTGCGAATTAGAACGGGGGAGAAGGGTGTCGCGTGGTTGATGAGCAGAGCCACGCCACCACAAGCTCTTTCACCCATATTGCAGTCCTTCCGAAGAATGGAATATCCTCGTATGTTGGATGTGCATGATGGTTTTAAAAGCGTGTCTTGCAGAGCTACGCACACATGTAAATGTTCATTCATTAGCGATTTTAAATCCTCTAAGTTTTTCCAGAGACCACGACAATTCCACTGAATTATTTTACTAATACTTCAGCTATGGAGAGCCTTTAGGCTTTTCGGAGTTGTACTTTATTGGTGAATAGCTTTGTCTTGATTTCCCTTTTTTACTGAGAAGCATAACGTCTTCTACTTCTTTGGGGGTTTGAATTCCACTAGATTCTATTTGAATTGATGGCTTAATTATTTTGGCAGCTTCCTGGACATTGTCAGTAGCTGGCTGTTTGGTAGCACTTTTGTCTATTTCTATCAAAACTTCAGTATCCGAAGGTACTGAGAGCTGCAATGTTTCAGGAGACCGTTTGTCTAGGTTTAAGGACTCTAGGTCCGTGAAGGATGTTTCAGGGGGAGATAGAGTTGTTTCCTGTTCAATTAAGTTATTTCTAATGGGTTTTTCCGCTATTGGAGAATCTGTGTGAGATTCAGATATTAAATTGTCAATGTTTGTTAGTGTTTCTATGTTGCTAATTTCTGTTTTAGTTCCTATGTCTGTTTGAGTTGCAGTATCTTTTTTTGATTTTGTGTTAGTCATTACTGCATTAGCATAAGAACCGGAGGCTCGAGGTGGTAAAATATTGACCACCCGTTTCTTTACTTCAGAATACGAAAGATTTTCAAGTACTTTAATTCTTTCTTGCTGCCATTTTGTACAGACTTTGGAATAAGTAGCGTGTTCCCCCTTGCAGTTTGCACACTTTCTCCGTTCTTTCGTACATGCTTGGCTGGCGTGCTCCGTACTACTGCATTTATTAAAGGTAGCAACGCCGCGACAAGGAGCTGTTCCATGACCGTAACTTTGACAGCGAAAGCATATGAGAGGGTTAGGGATGTAAGGTCTTTTACCAATTAGTATGTTTTCTGGTAATGTATGCTTAGAAAATGTGAGTATAAATACACTGGTGTGCAAAACTTAAGCAACAATGTAAAAATTTAGCACATAGCCATGAAATTGCAGAAAAGGAGGTCTGGAGATGAGTACAGTGAACACGAAAGTAAGTAGAAACGTCATGCGTATTCAAATAGCAGGAACAAAACGTCAGAAGCGATGTTAGCGTACGCAAAACGCGTGATGTCGGCTCACGCTGCTCAACAGTAGAATAAAATGAAGGACGGAGACGCAATTCAACATATTCGCTGCAAGTGCCAGTGAGTCAGTTCGTGAAATATGGCTAGAAGAAATCACCTGGACGACTTCACACGTGGAAGAATGATCGGAAAGCTGG
>BMAV01011314.1:65355-79165 GCA_019973955.1 Trichonephila inaurata madagascariensis | reverse complement strand
TCATTTGGATTTGTACTGATATTTTTCATACTAATTTTTACATTATTTTTTTTATGCGTGACAAATAAATATATGCCTAGGTAAAAATATTTGAAAATCAAACAAAATTTTTTAAATTAAAAAAAAAAAATAGTATTTCACATTTAATATACTTTGGATGCTAAAATCTTCATGAAAATGATTTAAACGAATAATGTAAATAAATAGAATTTTTCTTTAAGTAATAGTTATGTGAAATATTTTAAACATGTGCATAAAATCTATTTTGAATTTTAAAAAAATGGAGTGTAAGGAAGTACATGTACGTTGAATAATATACCAATCGATAATTGAACGTTTAAATAAATAAAACAGTGAAATATAAAAATCAATATTGATCTAATTGGCCTTAAATTTCTTTATTTTTCGATTGTCCTTCACCGTTAAAATTTCTTCATTGCACTTTCTTGAATAATTATTTAAGCATACATTCCCGAATGTAATGAATATTTTTTTAAAAAAAAAAAATATGAAAATGCAAGTGTGTTACACTTTACACAAGATGAATGAAACGAATGCGAGACATTCCACAGCTCATGTAATTCCAAATATGCTTCTGTTGTGCTTGTAAACAAGATAATTGGCAATTAACTTTAAGAAATCTTGATTCGAATGTTTTCGATATTAACAAATTAAAAAGGAAATATTGCGTTGAAATGACTTTCATAGCAATATTTGTGGGCACTTTTAAATCTCTTATATTCAGAAGACTCAAATGTTTTGTCCTGCATTTTCTGAATCGAAATTTATCTCTTTATTTGAAAGAAATATACATTTGCAATCGGAGCATCCGAATTTTATATTATGCACGCATAACCCGTAATGTGCATTAAAATTTTGTACTCTTCTATTGAGATATCCTTTAATTTATTTGAAATGTTTAATACTTCGTTGAAATTCTTAATATCTACTTTAATATTAAATATGTCTCCTGAATAATTTGAAATTAAATTTTTCAGTGAAATAGTACTATATTTATCTGAGTGCAAGGATAGCACGCTTTTAAGGTATCCGACTACGTTCGGAACCGTGATTTTGCAAAAGCGTATAAATGGATAATATTTATGATATTTAGTGTCACTTAGATTAGAAAATGTATATAAAATTGTTCTAAGAATAGTATAACAATAAAAAATTATTTAAGTACAATATTTTGACAAAAAATGAACATAGAATGACCCATTTTCAAAATGTTCTCCTTTTGTGAAAAATGCTTCTACTATAATAATATTTTCCCTGTATATAGCTCATACCTCTGTACAGAGGCTCAACTAGAATGTTTGAAATATATAACTTAAAAGGGGGTTTATCCATGTTTTACGACAACAGAGGGGAGCAATTTTAAGAAAAAAACGCCGATAATTATTTCAAATGGTTGTAACTCTGAAAATAATATGAATTTTTCAAAAATCATAGTTGAGCCTCTGTACAGATGTCTGAGCTATATACAGGCAAAATATTATTATAATAGAAGCATTTTTCACAAAAGGAGAACATTTTGAAAAAAAGTTATTCTAAGTTAATTTTTTGCCGAAATATTGTATTTAAATAATAGTTTTTGCCAAAATGTCCATAAAACAATTTTATATATGTATTCTAATCTAAATGACACAAAATATCATGAAAATTATCCGTTTATGTGCCTTTTTAAAGTCACGGTTCCGAACGTAGTCGGATACCTTAACGCGCATTTATTTTCTACTTGCAAAATTTCAATATACTTTCCTTAAGATTGAATAGCCATAGCATGATGAACAGCATCAATAAAGCAGATTTCTTCAAAAACATTAACCGTATTAAGAATATTTAGCAATTCACTAAAATATGTTAATCAATATGTTATCTCATTCAAATAGGATGGACAGCCAGGAAAATGTAAGGATATGTATTTTATTTGATGAACAGTTGGATACATAACAATAACGAGGCATTACTATAAAATGTGTGGAGTGTTAGAGGTTATGTTATTAATAAAACTTTTAATATTTTTAAGATAAGGATTTTATAGATTAAAAATATATAAAAATTTAAACACTAATTTCTCACATTAATAACATCTTGATTTACAAATAATTAGTGATGTTGGCATAAATGCATCTGTTTATTATACTCAGTTATCTTCAAAACTAAAAATAAATTCAATAATGACTCAAGAATAAAGTTATACAATAATATAAATATCCTACCTTTCCTGATATCCAATGGTATCGCTGATTTATGTTCACTACATTTCATATATAAAAACACGTGGTTAGGTAAAGTACTTTTTCACAAGCTTTAATGGAAGACTGGTGAACCGCGATGGTCAAACGTAGGGAAAATAGTCCCTCCTTTGGTCATGTGACTTGTTTTTGGGGGGTTCTCAGTCGCAGCCTGTTAATCAAGATAGCCTTGCCCGTACTCACCTAAAGAAGGTGAGCCCCCTGAGGGCATGTTGTTGAAGGCCACCGTAATGAACTATCTCTATGACGCAATGCTTGGGTGGAGTCAACGAAGAAGAGCCTTTTGCCGATCATTATTACAACCTTTGCTTTATGTTAACTGTAAGATTAATGGAAAAGTCCTATGTTAGAAATAGTACTGCGCTGTGAGGATTTGTCTAATATACGCTGATTCGGCTGAAAGGTTACCGGTAGGAATCATTTCAAGCGGATTCGAAGCGGTGAGACCGTTTTGATTTTTTTTCTCTTGAAATTTATTTAGTATATCTTTTCTTTTATCTTCGGATAAGACTTTTTTTAGTACTTACACAAGATAGAGAGAGAGAGAGTGTAAAGATACAAAATTGAGTATTGGAGTGGGGAAGAAAAAATGGGTGATTACATTCACCCAAACAATAAAATGGAGGTAGAAAACACGAATATTAATTTTTCATTAAATAAGTATAGAAGTAATCTAACAGATTTGGAATTATTAGCTAAGTTTGAGGAAGGTCAAAATTTAAATACGAATCCGAATATTGTAATTTTCTTAAAATCAGAAAATAATTTCCAGAGTGGAAATCCAATTAAATTAAAAGAAATAATAATGAAAAAGTCACAATTAAAAAAAATATTTTAAGTATAAGCAAAACAAGAAACGGAGAGATTATAATTAAAACAAATAATTGCGAGACCGCCAAAGAAGCATTAAAAATTAAAGAAATTAATGGAGTAAAAATAAATACAAGAGTGTCCCTTATTGGCATAACCAGTAGTTACATATTACAAGGAATAGACACAGAATATACAATAGAAGACATAAAATCGGAATTAGAAAATAGCAATTATCAAATATTTGATATTCAATGTTTTATAAAAAAAACAGAATCTGGAGTCAAACCAATCAAAACAATTAAAGTTACCCAAATTGGATGCAATATTCCCGAAAGAGTTCCAATAGGATTTGAAATGTTTAAAACTAACATTTACTTTGAAAAACCTAAGCAATGCACAAATTGTTGGAAATTCGGGCACTTTCAAAAATTCTGCCGAAGCTCAATAAAATGCCGAATTATGCTCCCTAAACCACCCTGAAAATGAGTGTAAAGAAACTGAAATAAAAAAATGTAGCTCTTGTGGAGAAGCGCATGAAGCCAACTCTAAAATTTGCAAAAAATATCAAGACGAAGTTGAAATCTTAAAAATTAAAGTACAGCAACAAATCTCGAGAAACGAAGCAATTGAAAAATTCCAAAAGACAAGAAAAACATCATACTCAACCAAAACATACAACATTCAAATAGAGAAAATAGAAAATCTTGAAAAAAATATCTCAAAATTAGAATTGAAATTTGAAGAAAACAATAGTGTATTTGAAAAGAAATTAGAACAAATAATACAGCATTTCACGTCAGAACTAAATACCGTAGTAGCACAAATAAATTTGAGTTTTTCCTCCTTAATGAATACCATGGAATCCACCTTAAAAAAAGTTGCATCCAATATAACAATTCCAAAAGATGATGATTATCTAATAAATAGAAAAACGAATGAAAAAGCAAAAAGACTCAAGAAAATATCAGAACCGAGAGGAAATACATTAGAAAGTGAAGTAGAACAAAATAAAAAAAACTTAAATATACAAATCTTCTTATATTCTCGGAAAAAAATTCAATATTAAATTTTCTTTTTTGGACATTTAAACTAATTCGCAGTATTATACCTTTTTTCTGTTTAAATTATGAATATAATCCAATGGAATGCACGTGGAATTTAAAAACAAGAGGTCAGATATTCTTTTCGCCCCAATTTTTCAAAAATCAAGCATTTTAATAATTCAAGAAACTTAGTTACATCCAAATGATATTTTCACAATTCCCAATAAGAATATATTCCGAATTGATCGAGAAATCAAAAGAGGAGGAGGATTAATGATAGTTTTAAACAAAGATATATTAGCGCAGTAAAAATATTCTCAGAAATTAGTGAAGACTTAGAAATTTTAATAGTCAAAGTTCTCAGATAGATACAATTCCTATCACAATTTTTAATATATACATCCCACCGGGTAACTTTAAAGACGTCAATTTATCAAAAATAGCTTCATATATTGATAATCACAGTTTGATATTGGGAGATTTCAATGCATCTCATAAGATATGGGGATCAAAAAATTCCAATGCTTCTGGAAAAAAGATTTTTGATTGGATTATTGAAAATGACTTAATATTATTAAACGATAAAAGCCCAATTTATCTCCATTCATCGGGAATTTTTACTTCTATAGATCTTTCTTTAGCATCTATAAATTTAAATTACGATTTATTTTGGTCCACAAATACCGATAATTTTCGAAGTGACCACTTCCCTATAATTATTAATTACAAAAGAACAAACAGCTCAGCAACAAATAATTTTAAATAAAAAACAAATTGGAAGAAATTTATCAATATCATTCAACAAAAGTTAAATTTAAATGAAAACGTAAATATAAATATTATAGAAGAAATTAAAAAAGCTCAAATCTTATCTCAAGAACCAAAAAAAAACCAGATAAGTTCAAGAGCTCCATGGTGGACAACAGCATGCGGACTTTTAAGATAAAAAGAAAGAAAACTCCTTAATAAAGCAAGAAAAAACTTTAGGGAAGAAGACTGGATAAACTATAAAGAAGTAAGCGCAAAACTTAAACGAACAATCACAGCCTGTAAAGAAAACTTTTGGCACAAGACATGTGAAAAAATCTCTCCTCCTAAAGTTCTTTTTAAAATAATCCGAATAATCAAAAACAGAACAAATCCGAACTATTCTTCATTTAATATTATAGAGAATAACGGAACCATACTAACTAACGAACAATCCCAAGCAGACTGTTTTTTACAATATTACGCAAAACAAAACGCTAGTATTCCAAATATCTATATTCCGGACAATAGTCAAGATATTAATAAACCCTTCTCTTTAAATGAATTAGAGATAGCAATATCTCATCAAAAGAACAGCAGTCCAGGGCATGATAAGATTTCTCTCGAAACAATTAACCATCTCCCCATCAAAGCAATAAATCTTCTCCTGAATTCCTTTAATGACAGTTGGTCTTCAAGTCAAATTCCAAAAGATTGGACTCACGCAATTATTCTACCTTTCATAAAACCTCACAAAAATCCCAAGGAAGTTTCGTCATACCGTCCTATATCTCTTACTTCAGTAATTGCCAAATTATTAGAAAGAATGATTCTGCATATAATGTTAGATTTCAGTTTTCAAAATAAAAATTTTCATGTTAATCATCATGGGTTTTACCCTCTCATAGAAGCAGCATTAATACATTACTTCAATTACAACATGTTATTATACTGGCTAGAGAACGCAAGGAATATTTTATTTTGATAGCATTAGATATTAAAGCAGCATATGACTCAGTGTGGCCAAGTGGCCTTGTTTCTAAATTAAAAAAAGTTGGATACTCTGGTAGATTGCTACGATGGATACAAAACTTCTTACATCAGAGAACAATTCAAATTAAATGGAGGAACAATTTTTCAAAAATCATTACAAATAATTATGGTGTACCCCAGGGTTCAATTTTAAGTCCTTTTCTATTTATGATTTATATGGCAGATATATTTGAAATTCAACACGACAGCCATCTTCTGGTTTACGCGAATGACATATTTTTATACAATAGCGGTACAAATTGGAATAAAACAATAGGCAAAATGCAAGAATCTTTAAATAATATTTCAGTTTGGTGTAAAAAATGGAAATTGTCCACCTCTCCAGAAAAAATCAGCCTAATCAACTTTTCCAGAAAAAGAAGCACAATACCTCCATTACTTAAAATATGCGACAAACCTATTCCCGAAGTGAAGAATCTTAAGGGGTCTCAGGGGTGTTAAATTTTTCTAGATGTCTGAAAATATAAACAATTTTCAAACAGATATAATTATTTTAAATTTAAATTAAATGATTCGAATCTTTTACACATTATTCATAAAAGAATGGGTCTTCAGAAAAGTGTAAAATGTTTAAAATATAATCATAATTTTAATAATCATAAGCATATGAAAATTCTATAATAAATATTAAGTATTTTTTGCGTTGCGCACGCTATTTTCTAAAATAGTAGCTTTAATTACTAGCTATAAGTTGAATAATAAAGTTAAATGTGTTCTCATTACACTATAGCTATTTTTATATAAATAGAATAATAACTTACATATTTTAATAAATAAAAAAACTACATTTTTTAAAAATATTAAAAAAATTGCAATGTTTTACAAATATTTTGAAATACAAAAGACATATAATACTAAAATTAGGCACGGCATAAAGAGTATGATGCATTTTATAATTCTATAAATTTTTATACATCAGATGTTACTATTTTAGAAAATAGCGTGCGCAACACAAAAAATACTTAATATTTATCATAGAATTTTCATATGCTTATGATTTTTAAAATTATGATTATATTTTAAACATTTTATACTTTTCTGAAACCCCATTCTTTTATAAATAATGTGTAAAAGATTCGAATCATTAAATTTAATTTTAAATGAATTATACCTGTTTGAAAATTGTTTATATTTTCAGACCTCTAGAAAAATTTAACACCCCTGAGACCCCTTAAAATCCTGGGTATAATCTTCGACCCCAATATCACCTGGAAAAATCATATACATTATCTACGTCAGAAAGGATTCAAATATTTAGATGCCATTAAAGCCTTATCTACTCCGAAAATAGAAACAAGATCTGATCATCTATTAAATATTATCAATGTCAGAATCCGTTCTATCTTTGACTATAGAAGTCAACTTTTTTCTTTTTCTAGCAATACCAACAGATAAAAATTAGAATCAATTTATAATGCTGCCTTACGTTTAGCCCTAGGTCTCCCAAGAAACACCCCGTTAGATTTATTAAGAGCAGAATCTATGAGTGGAAGTATTGTTAATCGTCATAATTTCCTTTGTCAAAAATTTATAACTAAACAAATGGCATCAAAAGACTGGTTCCCGAACGCAAAGTTATTTTGGGATATAAATAATATTTTTTATAAATATAGGGAAAAAGAGATCAGTATTTTTCAAAAGACAATCAACCTGCTCCAAGAACATTGTATATCTAAAATGGATATTTTTCATTGGATCCCTCCTCCACCACAATCTATGAAAATCACAAAATAAAAATCTATACTCATGAACTACCATTTCAAAACAAGGATTTTCCAGATGTCATAATACAAAATATGTTTAATGATTACATTCAATCAAACTTTAGTAACAATGTCATAATAGCAACAGATGGTTCAAAAATTTTTAATCAAACGTCAATAGGAATTTTAATTCCCAAGAAAAAAGTTCGACAAAATTTTATACTGAAAGAAATAATTTCAATATTCACTGCTGAAGCTATAGCCATATGGACTGCGTTAAAAAATTGGGTTACTGAAACAGAAAACTATGTCATCCTAACGGACAGCTTATCAGTTCTAAAAAGTATCCAAAATATTAATAGAAAATCCAATACGATAATATTAAATTTAAATTTAACTCTATATGAGTGCCTCCAAATAGCTCAATCAATTACATTCATTTGGGTACCAGCTCACAAAGGAATAAAAATTAATGAAGAAGAGTTAATAAATTAGCTAAAGCCGCTCCAGAACCGTGGAATATTATTCATTGGATTACTTGGGAAGACCTACATACATATTTCAAAAAACAACACAAAAGTAAAAACGAAGAAATATGGAAAAAAAGCAAAAAACATAAAAATTATATTTATATTTCTCATCTTAAAAAGTGGAATAGACAGGCAGCAAAAAATAGAAATACAGGAGTTTTAAAATCAATAAGTTGCGAGCTAAAAAATTACCATTAAATGATATTTATTTCCTTTTTAAACTAACAGATTCTCCTTTGTGTGCAGATTGTCAAGTACCAGAAACGAGTGAACACTTTATATTAAAAACTGTATCAAATACAAATCACAGCGTGAAATTTAAAAAAATTTTTTTATCTCCAACCACGCGAAGAATGGTCATATTCCTCAATAGCAAAATGTAAAACAATAGAGCAAGTTCAAAAAGTTGAAGAATTCTTAACATCAACCAAAAGATTCTAAAATTCTAATTAATAGATTTTTTCAATATTCCATTTTCTTCAATTCCAGTTAAAACACAAGGCGAAAGTTAAAACTGCTGATAAGACAGTGCAATCACTAACCGTACATTACAACTTAAGCTAAGATCTAATTCATAATATATCGGAGCATAAGGCTTTAGCCAAGTCTCCATTTTTACAGTGTTCATCACTGTACTGAACTGAACTGAAGTACTGCGCGGGACCTAGTATGTATATGTAGAATGCTGCTCTCGTGAAATGATATCCGTATTAAACTTGCTATAGAATAATCCTTTGTGTGATTATTTCTTGAACCTGCTTGTTGAAACCCCGTGAGTTTCAACATATGTATTATATACAATAATTGTTGTGAAAATAGCCGTGCTTTGAACGGCTCTGGGGTGGAGTGACGTCACGCCCCACCCCTATGATGTAATTCCCTTTTTCGGGCACTCCGAACTTAAGCAAGCAGAGAGTGAGATCATTGCTTCGCCGTGCAAATAAAGCATTTTAAAGGACCTCTCTGGAACTCTTTTAAGAAAGTCAACAGCACCCAGCATCGGGTAGATGCAGCCCACACACCTTAGAATTCGAACTTAATTTTATGTTACGCTCAATCGTAACAATAATACAGTGTTAACTAAAAAATAATTTTATGTATGGTTGCAAGTCAGTGCCGATTTAAACTCAATTCGGGACCTGGGCGAAGAAAATCTACAGGGCCCACTTGACACTGGAGGATCGAAATTTATAACCAGAAAATTTGGTTAGTCCATGTTATCCGGGCCCCTGAGTGCAATCCTAAGTGCCCAATGGATAAATCAGCACTGTTGCAAGTAGCAAAAAGTAGCGGGATCATTAAGTGAAGTAGCATAAAATTCACGAAGTAGCGAAATTTGCGAAAAATTGCAAGGTCTGGCAACACTGGCGATGTGGTCTACGGCCGGGTAGGGCATTAAGTCGATCGCGATCGACCAGCGGACCGCCAAGACATTTTGGGGTGACCACCTTCACTAAGACCTAATAACCATTCCATCATAGGAAGGTCAAGAAATACCATATTTATTCGATTCTAAGCCGCACCCCAAATTCTGAACAAGATTTTGTGCAAAATGGAAACTATAACTTATTATTATTATTATTATTATTATAACTTATAGTGTAAAAGGGTTCATCGATATCCAATTGTACGAAATTAAAATAAATTTAAAAGGAAAACTAATAAGAAGTGAATAATTAGTTATTCTATCAGTATTACAAACTTTTAAATACATACAGGAAACTGTAATTGCTCTACATACCCCATCCAAAAATTTTTTTCCTTCGATTCTAAGCTGCACCCGAATTTTAGTAGCATTAACATTGGAGAAAAAGTGCGGCTTAGATTCGAGTATAAGCGGCATTTTAAAAAATACGGAAGAAAAAAGTCGTATAGTTGAAGGAGGTCCTACGCCACTGAGCGGACCGCAACACCTTTAAAAATTAAAAGTAGCCCGAACCCTGGAAAAGTCTGCCCACCCCTGGTCTACGGCTACGCAGAAAATGAAATGTTTGGCATTGTATTCAAAGGAAGCACCAATATATTGGCGAGAAAATTGCTTGCCTCTGTAACCCTGCAGAATGTCATCTCCCTGTTTCTTTCCCCTCTCCTCTTCTAAAAAACTGCTCTCTATTTAACGACTTCCGAAAGGGTAAATGTTTTGTTATTCTACTGAAAGTTGTTCTTGTGCAGAAATTTAACGATGTTTCGAGCTGTCTTCGGAGCTTTTCGTAAGGTATAAAATTATTGTATTTTGTACATTTTTTTGTTTGTTTTATAATGCATACCTTTGCTGACTTTTGCGCTTTGTGTGTAAAATGCACACTTTTCAATCTTGCATTACGCTTTTACCCCTAGATAGTACATTATCATGATTTTTGGCAAAATTTCATTTATGTGCTGATAATTTTCTCCTGTACTACTCTTACTCATTATTTAACATTCACAACGACCGGGAATTACCGTAAAAACCGGCGTATTACGCGCATTTAGAACTATAAAAGTAAAATCGAAATTTACGGGCGCTTGTTATACGCCGGGTTTAAGAATAGCTTTTAAAAATAAGATATGAGCATAAGAGAAATTAGACTTCTACATTAATCGAAAAATTGTTTATTTGAAAGAAATGACATGCCGTATGTACTTACATTATAGAATAACATGAAAAGGTCGGCATATTCGTCTTCCGTTTTATCTTGAGGGACATCTTCGAATTCTGTTTCAACTTTATCACTTTTACTCTTATCCATAAATAAAATTTTTTATTTGTTTAAATCTAGACCGTTGGAAGTACTAACTTTTTTTAAATGACTTTTGAATTACATCAAGTTTAATTTCTTTCCATGCATTATCCACTCGCACACTATTTCCGCACTAGCATGATGCTTTTGGTCTCCTTTTGTAAATGTTTTTGTACCTTCTAACATCGACACAGTCCACTGTTGTTTTGAATTTGCTTTGAATGATTCATTGATACTCACATCTAAAGGTTTAACTAATGGCATTTATCCTCTTGGAATAACTGCTATGTCTGTGTTGCTCTCTGTTAGCAATTTCTATGTATTATCTGTTTGTTGGGATCCTAATGTCTCAAACTAAAAGACTTTCTGGATTCTGTAAGGCACCTGGATGGTTTTGTCTAAATATTTCCACAATTTTATACCATTTTCATCCATCCTTTTTCATGCCTTTCAAAAAATTAAATTTTATTTTTTTTTAAATAACGGTTGGTTTTAATTTTGTACGTCAAATGAAAGGGTGGAGGAAACAATGTTTATAGAAATATGTGGTAAAATCCTGCACCATTGTGCTGATTTTGTCTCCTTTATCCTTTTCTTTCACTTGAAGATTGTTGTTCTAGAAGTCTGCTATTTTATCAGAAGCCTGTGAATAATATCTTGAATAAATGACTTAAAAAGGTAAGAGTTTGGTATACATACATTTTGGATTTCTTTGTAAAAAGGGGGTGCACGTTATATAGCAAATATTCCTAAAAATTAAAAAATGCAGCTTGAAATTATAGGTGCATATTATACACCCTTTAGAGTAAGTAGACAAAAATCGTAAAACTCACTGACATTAAGTTTAAACAAAAATTCATGAAATTTATTGTTCTTCCTGTGTATCGTATTTCATTTACTATTGGTTCCTAACTGATTAGTACATGTGTTTTCATTAAGCCAACATTTCCCACTGCAACAACTTTCTAGAATTAACTAATTTTGTGTTTTGCTCATGTTTGTTATTTTTCAATTCCTACTATTAGCTGTTACTCTCTCTCTATATATTTATTTATATGTATATCTTGTTCAAATTTTCAATTAAAAAAATACTTTTTATTCATCCACTCAAGTTCAAATACATTTTTTAAAACTTGTAGTATATGACCCTTGATATTTATACAGTTTTTTTAATACACTCATTAATTAAATTAATTAATGAATAAATAGTAACAAAAATGATAGTCCAACACCATATATAGAAAGGAAAGTGGAAAATTGCAAGGAAAATCACTTTCTATTTTGCCACTTAATATTGTGATTCTGTCATATGTATTATATTAATTGTAATTATTTAATAAAAAGTAATTAAAGTACAATTTTTCATTGTTGACCTAAGTAGGAATTTACTTAAAAATTTTTTTTTATATTACTTGTTATGCTCATATGGTCAGATTATTTGATTTCATCGATTGTTACCATGATGTGTAACAAAGGCAAAATATATTTTCAAATGCATAAATGTTTTAAACAGAGAGAGGAATTTGATTATATTACTGCATCCTGAAAGGGGAAATAATTTTGTAATGTATATTGTACTGACATGTATTTCTCGCAATGGCCCATATGATATTACCCATGATGTGAAACTACAAGCTGTGTTACAAATATGAAATCCAGTAGCAGTTCCTAAAAATTAATTATTACTTTTTCAAGTTATTTCAGTCAAATGTAATAAGGAATAAAGTTATTGTACTGCAGGGGTGTCAATCTCATGGCCCACAACGAATATTTTTGTGGCTTGGGCAATATATCCCCATACAATAATACCATAAAATTTTTTAAAAAATTCTCCCGAAGTTGGAAAGATATAAACATTATTTTGTTTTTTTATATATGTTTATTATAATGTATTATTCGAAATAATCCTACATATCTATGAATATTTATTTTTTTTTGCAGTCCACCTATAGTTAAACCTTGTTTGTTTGGTCCGAGTTAACTTTTGAGTTTGACACCCCTGTTTTACTGTTATTACTTTCTTGTGTGTTTTGATATGAATGCTTTTAAATTTGCCTTAGTTTAAGAGTTTTCTTAAATCAAGTTGATGCAAAAATAGTTTTTTTCGAATTTTCGTATTAAAAATATTATCTTGAGGAGTTCACCCATGTGATGGCCTGTTTTTAAGCATTCTTGGGGAATTTTTTTTTGATGACTAGTAAAAAGATAGAACTTTTTATCATTTATTTATATGTGTTCCAAGAGTATGTATATAAATGTTTATCCACAAATATCCAATAGAATGCGAGTTATAGTACTCTGAACCAAGGCCATCTTGAAAGGACCAGGCTGTGACAGAGTTTTGATGACGTCACGAAAGGAGGGAAAGCTTTTCTATGCGCAATTGCTCTGTGAGGAATATAAAGCTTTGAACATTTATTTCTTTTCATGTCATAGACTAAAATTTCTGCATTTATATTGATTATTTTTTTTAATTCTCACTTAGAATATTTTCTGATGAAAATTATGTATTAATACGCTAGAATGATGCATAATATTTTCCCGGAAAAAGGGACAAAATCACTCATGAAAGGCTCCTAACAGTATAAGAAAAATCTAAGAAAAAACTGACTTAATGTAAAATAATTTCAATCAGATAAAATAAAAAAAAACATTTACTTGCAAAGAAAATTTGAAAAGTAGAGCATTAGAGGCATATTAATAAAAAATCATGTGAATTTAGAAACATTTTGCTGGAGTTCTTTTTTCCTGTGATATGACATTTTTTATGCTCATAGAATCAATTAATCATAACAAAAGAAAGAATTATAAAAAAAAATGCATGCAAATATACAAATATAGAAATGACAAACAGGTTTAGATACTACAGTAATTATATAGTAAAAATAGATTCTATACTCCATTTCACCTTAAGTTGGCAGCGCTGGGAAGGGTACGCTG
>BMAV01011314.1:50574-64955 GCA_019973955.1 Trichonephila inaurata madagascariensis | reverse complement strand
GTGTGACTATAACAAATAAAATTATCCATATTTGGCGAGCAAAAAAAATTACTCTTGAAAAATTTGTTCATTAAAATTGTATGAGTTTTTTTTTTTTATAATAGTATAAGCCCCTTTTTTAATCGAAATATTTAAGAGTTTGTTTCAATATGTTTAAAAATATTGATTAATTAACTAGCAAAACTTTTCTCGAATAAAATCTCAATAGTTCCCAACATGTTGATTGCATTTTTTTAAATGAAAAAATACGGTTAAATTGTAATTCACATGCTATCATTACATTGATTTTTTTAAATGACTTATATGCTATTTTCAAAATAAACGGCTCATATATCTTTAGTTTCATAATTTCATTTATTACATCTGTTTATAAAATAAAAATTTCTATCTTGTTTATAAATAATTAATCATCTGTTTTCCGTTATTACTAATTTAAATCAGTTTGTAATTATTATTCACATTACATGTAAATGCCGTTTATGTACGTTAGCTTAAGATATACAGAAGTACATAATAGAATTTGGGGATTAATTTCAAAAATTTATCAATATTAAAACTTATAATCTTTTATAAAATTTATAGTTTATCTGGAAAAAAGTATAACTTTTAAAGAAAAAAAAAGATTTATTATAATAATTAAATACAAAAATTATATATTTTGATATTTAGAACTGTTTTTGTTGTAAAAAAATGTTTAAAATTTCAAAAAACAACAAGAATTAAGATAGCGCACGAGATGTAAAAATATTATCTAAGAACGAAGCTAAATCGCAAAGCAAATGGCGTTGATTTGGCGCGAATATTTCGGAAGAATGTAATCTTGAAAACCGGTTTTTTCAGCCAAATGTTGTTGTCAGCCAAAAGTCGAGTGGTTGTTTTCTACTGTATTTGTTCACAGGCATTAAAGAATAAATGCTTTTAAGATGTGATTAACTTAAAATATATCTTTAAACCTACAATTTCTATAATACATGATACTTTTTAATAATTTTCTGTGCATTTGCATTGATTTAAATTCCAGAACATGTTGAAACTACTTTTTCAAGCGGATTATTACATTCCCTACCTTTCCCAACACTGCCAACTTGAGGTGAAACAGAGTATAGATTTTATGTTAAAAATATTCAATTAAAATAATTCATTCACACATTCAATATTCAAAAATATAAAATAATTTCAATTCAATAAAATAAAAAAAGAAACATTTGCTTGTAAAGAAAGTATGAAAAGTAAAGTATTTGAGGCATATTAATGCATAAAAATTGCATATGACATGAACAGTTTAGACACCATAATAGTTATATAGCAAATATAGGATGTTAAAAGTATATATACATTAGTAAATACACTTACCTATAAATAATAGGAAAAAAACTTTTTATGGAATATATCATTAAGGAGGCAACGTACTGATTAGTTTCAAATTTTGAATCATTTGCATTTGTGATATTATTTAAACTATTAATTACATTTTTATGCATATGCATCAAAATTCAATATTATGCTATGGTAAAAATATCTAAAAATCAAACAAAAGTTTTGAAATTAAAAAAATAACATTTTACATACTTTGAATGCTAAAATCTTTATGAAAATAATTTAAACGAATAATGTAAATAAATAAATAATTTTTCTTCAAATAATAGTTATGTGAACAATAAAACATGTTCATTAAATGTATGTAATATAAAAAAATTACAAGGATATACATGTGCAATGAATAACATACGAATTGATAATTGAATATTTAAATAAATATAAAAAGCAAACATTAATTTAATTGGCCTTAAATTTCTTCATTTTTCGGTTATCCTTCTTGGGTAAAATTTCTTCACTGCGCTTTTTTGAATAATTATTTAAGCATATATTCCCAAATGTAACGAATACTTTTTAAAATATGAAAATGCAGGTATGTTACAATTTACACAAGGTGAATGAAACGAATGCAAGACATTCCACAACTCGTGTAATTCCAGATACACTTCTGTTATGCTTCTAAAGCAAGATAATTGACAATCAACTTTAAGAAACTTTGATTCGAATGTTTTGGATATTAACAAATTAAAAATGAAATATTGCGTTGAAATGACTTTCATAACAATATCTGTGGGCATTTTTAAACCTCCTCTATCCAGAAGTCTCAAATATTTTGTCCCTTCGACATTTTCCAAGTCGAAATTAATCTGCTTATCTAAAACAAATGTATGTTTGCAATCGGAGCATTCGAATTTTATGTTACGCACACAATATATATCCCACTATATACATTAAAACTTGATACTCTTCTATTGAAATATCATCTGATTTATTTCTAATGTTTAATATTTTGTTGAAATCTGTACTATCTACTTTAACATGAAATATCTCACCTGACTGATTTGAAATTAAATTTTTTAGTGAGATAGTACAATATTTATCTGAGTGTAAAGTTAACACACTTTTAATGCGCAACTTTTTTTCAGCTTGCAAAATTTCCTGCACAGTGACATGATAATTTGCTCCGAACATTTGCCTGCATTGCCCAAATCTGGCTTCTAAATTATCAGTTTGGAACTTTCCAGTTAAAACATATTTGAAATTCTGCTTCATCAAAGATACTTTATTAGTTCTAGGATGGTATTTACCGTATGCCTCAAAGCATAAAATGTTTCCTTGTTTTAGCAATCTTCTCGTTTATTTTGTTTTAAATTTTTCCAGCAGTCCAGTCACTGAACAAATTTTGAAAAAAAAGTGAACCTATCATCATCCATTGATGGAAAAGGAACACTGTTTTTCAATTTAAGATTTTGACCCTTAGTTGGACTTTTAATATTCATTATTTGCCAGAAATCTAAAATATGTTTGAATGTTATATGTAGTGTCCCTAAAAATTTCTGGGTAGCCTAATTTATCTTTTAATATATTAAGTGCAGTCACACACACACACATTGCTTTCTTCAAAAATTTTTAAAACTAATTTAACTTTTTGTTTTTCAAAATTTGTTGGTTTTAAAGCTTTTATAAACATAATTTAGGAGCTAATTTAACAATAATGTTCATTTCTTCGTTATAAATTTTAAATAATGATGAAAAAGATGTTTTTCGGATTTGAGAAAATTCTGAAGGATCAGGATACATTAAAGATGAATCAGCATCCTTCTGATTCAAATAATTATTTCGTATAGATTTGATAAGATGTACTGAATCAAAAATAAGATGTAATTTTTTTTGCATTATTAGCTGGATTCTGAATGACACACTTTATGGTACCATTACATAATTTATAGAAAAACAATTTCTATTTACTCTGTTATTATCACTTACAATACAAACAACTGAAAAACCTACCTTTTCCATTAGTGACAAAATTTCTAAAGTCATAGAATGTAAGTCTTCAGCATTCATGTTCTTTTCAGGGTTCAATGATACTATTTCTTTATTTTTACTCAATAAAGAAGAGTATAAAAAACATTGAATCGTAGTAGCTGCTTCTCCTTTCTCAGTAAATCCAATGATTTTATCTCATTTATATGTAATCGCTAATTTGATGTAAATTTCATCAATTTGTAATACAGTGGGTTCGGATAAGGAACACTTTCAAGAAAGATTTTTTGTGTTTGGACAACGAACACATATTTGGATAATGAACAAAACGAATTCTAACGAACACTTCTCGGCTCTGAAAAAAAATTAATAAACATTTGTTATCATTTTGCATACAAAATAAGATCACTGAAAGGAGAAATGTTTAAAGCATGCTTACTATTGATAATTACTAAATGAAACTTGAATTTACAATGAATTTAAAGGTCATTCAATAATTATTATTTTGACTAAAATCAATACATACTTGAATTTCAATATGAATATCAATATTTTCGGACAGCTGATAAGTTATGGGCGAGTGGATTTGCTGACATGGCAAATAAATTAAGCGAATTCTTAATTTTTTCAAACAGTGTAGACTACAAAATATAAAGGTGCCGATGATGCGCTACCGCCGTAAAAATACTTGAGATATGAGAAACGGACTAAAAAGCGTTTTTCATCTCTCCTGAATTATGTTGCTTACCTATTAAATTTCAAAGTTCTATTGAAAAAAAATTCCAATAGAATATTCATACAAATTAGACCATCAGTTTCGGTTTTGATTTCAATTTTTTAGGGTCTTCAGAACGAATTAATCAATTTCACATAAAAGTCTGGTGAATCGATGATCGGTTAACGAACAATTCGGATAGCGAAGATAGTCTTGGAACGGATTATGTTCGTTAACCGATCACCCACTGTATTACCTGTTTCTCATGGTCTTTCAGTTCTTTACACCTACCTCGTAGATAATTTTCATTAGCCAAAGTTGACAAACCTGGAGTAACATTTAATCCAGATGCGACCCTCTGTAATTGTCTCACACTTGGAAGAATTATATTCCTTTTATCTCTTACATAGGAATAACATGTGGTAGATTTAATGTACATGCAGAAAGAAAAAAACCATTAAATTATTGCTATACTTACGGCCATGTTTATTCGAATTTAATAATTTCATTTGCTCTAAAATAAAATTCACTGACTCAAAATTTTCAGCATTACAATTTTCAATATACTTTTCCCACAATTGAATAGCCATAACATGATGAGGAAGAGAATTAATGGAACAGATGTCTTCAAAGACATTTACTGTATTAAGAATATTTAACAATTCGCTAAAATATGTTAACGTAGGAGGATTATTAAGAATTTTTCCAATAGAATGTATATTTAATTTAGGATTATTGTTAAATATAACAATGGAGAGATCTGCAATTATTTTCAGGGATTTTAAAATAGAAAGACAATTTTTGCAATTAATAAAAAGAAATGTTATGCAACTTTCACAATCATGTTTTAGAACATTTTTAGATAAGAAATCAGATATGGGATTTTCTCGCACATTAGCAGATTTTCTTTTAAACATTCAAAACTGGTAGTTTCGACTTTCTTAATGAAATTAGTAAGCAGTTGTTCGTCTAATTGTTTCATTTTTTCCTTTCGTTGAATTGTCACCGAACGTTCTTTAATTTTTTCATTCAAGTAGGATGGACAACCAGGGAAAATGCAACGATATGCATTCTCTGATAATTTTGAATACACTCTAGGTATTTCTTATAACAGTACCAGTCTTGTCTGTAATTTCATCTTTTCTCACAATGAAAGATTCAGGGAAATGTTTAATGCACTCTACACTATTGTTAATATTTTTAAATCCCTAGGAATTTTCTTTTTCCAAGTTTGTAACAACCGTTCATCTTTTGGGAAACGAAACACAGAAACGTACGGCTGCCTCGGTTTATTAGAGGAACAATTTGGTACACAACAGTAACGAGGCATTATTATGAAATGTGTGCAGCTTAAGATTAAGTTATTAATAATATTTTTCAGTTAAGATTTGACAGAATAAACAAAACACTAATTTTACATTTAAACACTAATTTTTCTCTTATAAAACAAAATATCTTTTTTTACAAATAATCAAGGATGTTGGCATATATACGTCAGTTTATCATATCGTGTTCTCAAGATTCAAAAGAAAAAAATTCAATAACAAGAATAAAGTTATACAATAATACAAATATTGTACTTTTTTCTTTATGGTTAATAAAGAAATCCTGATTAATCCTTTTTGCAGAAAATCCAGTCAATTCATCCTGAGTAATGAATATAAATACACGGAGGATAATCTATCAACTATGTCAGCATACAAGATGTAAGTGTGAATGTAATCGTTTCTCCCGCCAAATCCTTATTCCCTTCTTTGATCACGTCACCCCTTTCAGGTCAGTCCAGTGTCAGGGCTTACTCTCTTCTAGATAGCTTTGTCTAAACACACCTGCCACGAAAAAATGGACGCTCACATCCTCCACGATTCCGGCTGATTGGTTTTTCTGAATTAAAAAAAATTAATGACATTTTAATCTGAAGCTTAAATGCATCGAATGGACTATACTTAATTGAAAATATCAAAAATTGGATTTTTGGTAGACCTCTGAAGAAAAAGTTTCGAATTTCATGATTTTTTTTTTTTATGTTTTTGTTATAAAAAATAGAAATATTTTGAAATGATCGTAGTCAATTTGGTGGGTATATATGTGCTGAGTCTACCCTATAAATTTGAAGTCATTCGATCAAACCATTCTTGAGATATGATGGAGGAAAGTTTGAAAAATGCGCTTAAAGTTTCCGGTCCGATTAAAACAATGACAATTTTAACGTAGCTCTCCAAACAGCTGCTATTCTAAAACCTGCTTTATAACGATTTCGAATTTAAAAAAAGAATCACTTTACCACCTTATTCTAGACATGTTAAGGAAGCAATTTATAAAAGAAAAATTTTTTTGATTTTTTTTTAAACTCATCACATGGGTGTACCCCCTTAAGATTTTTATCATATTCTTTAAAAAATATTTGTTTATCATGCATTGTGTTTTAGAAAATGTTAATGCACTTTTTTATGTTAATTTGATACTCGAGTGCTATGCGCCAAGATGGACATTACAGTATGGATTTGATATAATTATCGCATGGTAATGTGGTTGACATGGAGATAACAGGAATTATAATTAATTTCTATTGCTTTTTTAGTGCTGTTTTTCTATTAATTTCTGACGTTTTTAATTTAATTTTTTTAAAAACTTAACCACTTTCATTGCAATTATTCTTAAAGCTAGCTGATTCAGTCTCCTGTTGTATTTTGTGCTTTATTCAAATATGAATATTTTTAATATCATTGGTGAGTACCAGGATATATATATATTTTAAGAATATGAGGGCTGTGCTTTTAATTATTGCTGTTAACTACACATTTCCACTTTATTTTACTTTTAAATAATGCTTTTCTAAACATTCCTTATTCGATGAAATTCATTAAAGGAACACACAGTTTTTGGAATATTGCAAGTTATCAATAATTATTAATTGACTAGCTGTGGTATACCTGTTCTTCCCACTGTTGAATTGAAAAATTGAACAATACAGATTGAAGGCTAAATAAGTTTTTAATGAGTTAGTTTTACGTGTATTGCAGAACAAACAAACAAAAAAATGCTTTTTGCATATCTCAGCTGAACTACAACAACAAAAAAATCTGTTTGTTAAATTTTAAGTCTGTAGATCTAATAGAGCTGGTAAAAGGGATTTTTATTTATTTGTAACTCTCTTGTCGGTTCGATTTTTGAAAACACCTTCCTAAGCTGATCTCTACTCAGCAAAAATAACACATTGTTACACATTTTGTGTAATGAACGCTTAAAATTAAAATTCGTAGGTAAACGTATGCATACGACTAGGTGTATCTTCTCACGAACTGCATGACGCAGAAACTCGCCGAAGGTACCAAAAGCTCGGGAATGATCCGAGGAATCTGTTTTAACCATTTATATTCCGATAGTGCAATTAGTTAAAAAGATATTAATTAAAAACCTTAATATGGATAATGATTGCTATTTTTCCCCGTCAGGCAGCAATGTTCCAAATTTCCGACCTTTTTTTTTTTTTTTTTTTTTATTTCATACGTTTTTAAAACACGATCTAATTTTTTTTATGACTCAGTCAAAAAATAATTACTGAATCGAAAAATCATTTACTTCTCAACGATACGGTATAATTTATTTTACAAAATAATATGATATTTTCTATTTTTTACGATTTTTTCTAAAATGAGTCAAAATCGTTACGTTTTTATGAAAATTATTTCTAAATCGTTCCGATTGCATTTTCTTTCAAGTTAATGAAATGATATTCTACACTAAAAAAGTTCATGCTTTCCTCTTTTAGAATCAATCATTTAAAAAAAATAAAATGTCAAAAACTTTTTTTATTACGATTTTTCCAAAAATACTCTAAAGTTTTATTTAAAAATTTAATAACTTCTTTATTTATAAAAATAATCCTACGAAACTTTTTTTCCATGTGTAGATTGATATTATCTGTAATCTGTACAAAGATTGAAAAAATTATTTAAAAGTTACGGTTTTTTAAAAAAAAAATTGTGTTTTTCCGTTTTTACAAGAACTATTTAAGCTTTATTTTTGTTACATTTTTTGTTTAAAAGTTACCGTTGCTAGCAATCGATATATGAAATTTGAAAGCATTAACTTAAAAATAAAGCCCAGAAAAAAAAAATAAAACTTTAACAAATAACGCAAGGTGAAATTGAATATCTCTTCCTTTTATTTTAGAGGTCTTTTATTCCTTTTCTTCCGAAGATTTCGTGGTAGCCGAGTGGTATAGGTATCGGATCGTGGCTGGCTTTGTCACGAGTTCGAGCCCAGTACCACTAAAGACCCGCCGTGTAGGGCAGCGATACACGTTAAATCTGTCGAGAGCTGAAACGTCCTCCCGTTGGTGTGGTGTGGTAGTAGGAGAGGGGGGTGCCAACTCAGGTGTTGTCCACGTTACTTGACTATGGTTCAAAATTACGTGGTCCGTCGCCAAAAGCCCTCGTGTAGCTGAACAATGCGACGTTAATATTCACTTACTCGCAGCTTGGGAGTCAATGAAGACAACTTTTGTAGGAGCTAGACCTGAAGTCACCAGAACCATCCCACGCCGGCTCTCTCTCTATATATAAGAATGGATGTTTGTATGTATGACCTCGCTTCACTCCAACACTGTTCAACTGATCACTATGAAAATTGGCATGTATATGTATTTTTTTATGGAGTAGGTTCTGTGCTATTTTCTTTGTGTTGCAGCTCCCAACCAGGTGGTGCTACAGCATATCAACTTCTGCACCGTTCAATCAATTGCCAAGTTGCCAACTTGACTCTATCGCCAACATTTTGCTATGTTTCCATTGAATCGCCATTATAATTTAAGGAACAGCATGGCTTGCGAATATTACAATTTTATCATAAAATAAAACAGAAAGCAATATTAACATATTGCACTTCTATAGATATAAATTATTTACATTATTTTAAGTGTTCATTACACAAAGTTTATAACAATGTGTTACTTTTGCTGAGCAAAGATCAGCTTAGGGAGGTGTTTTCAAAAATCCACCTACAAGAGTTATGGGGCGTTATAAATATAAAAGAATCCTTTTTATCAGCTATTGGATCTACAGACTTAAAATTTAGCAAACATGTTTTTTTTTTTTTTTTTTTTTAGCTGAGATATGAAAAAGGCTTTTTTTTTGTTTAATTTGTAATTCACGTAAAATTAATTCATTAAAAACTTCTTTATCCTTCAATCTGTATTGTTTAATTTTTCAATTCATCCGTGAGAAGAACGGGTATACCCAGCTAGTAGTGTAAATAAATTATATATCTGGAAGTGTAATATGTTAATATTACTTTCTGTTGTATTTATTTTATGTTAAAATCTTACCACCACCTCTCCCTTCAAAATCTAGTTTTATTCTAAAATAAAATAAAAAAAAAATAGTTATTACTCTGATCACAGGAATAAATTAAAAGCAAGCCCATTGATGCATGGCATAGACAAAACAAAAAGGGAAAGTTTTGCTTCACACATAAAAGATAGATATATGCTGTCGCAGGCTTTTTTTTTTTGCAGATGGCATAACTTTTTCCTACTTACTTGACAAGTAAAGTTTCATTAAAATTCATTCAGTTGTTTTTGCCTGAAGGAATAACAAACATCCATACATACAAAGTTTCACGTTTATAATATTAGTAAGGATATTCATTATTAATTTTAATATATACTATGTAACTGTTTTATATTTACTGTGTGTAATTATATAACACTATTATTATTATATATATTATAATAATAATTATGAGTATTATTATATTATATATACTAATAACTATTAAATTTATGTGATTATTATATATTACATATTATACAATATTGATATTAATTTTTGATTGGGGAAGAAACTGGGCATGAAAATTACTTGCGGCGATTGCTACTCCACCTATATATGGCACCGCACTAAAAAGAGAAACCAGCTCCTGGAGAATGTACTAGGTCTGCAATGGCAAAACATTAATCCGCAGCTCCATTTGAAATAAATAAATATTAATTGTTGATTGATACTGGTTATTTTCAATTTATTCTTTATTTGAAATGTGTCTCAATATATTTAAAAATAACTCTTCAAATTATTTTCCTAATAATTTGTTTCAGCTAGGCTGCCATTTTGGATTCCATATCACTTGACAATCGCTGCTTGGCACGATTCCTTAATCACAGCAAACAGTGCCTGGTGCATAGCATTTGGATATCAAATTAGTTCCAGTTGTTTTGCTTGAAATATTTATTACATGTTGCTTTACACCAAAGGTTCTCAAACTTTGTCTCATAGACCCCTTTGCCATGTTTTTCGGTTTGGTGACGTAATATTTAATTTTTGCAAATTTATCAACCTGATTGTGTCTATGACTGCTGGTACAGAGCTACTTAATTTAAAAGATTTAAATTTCTATCTGCAAGGAAGTATAGAGTTTAAAACTTAAGAAACGCATGTTATTTAATTTAAAATTTAATTTATACATAAAATAACTTATTAGCAAACAAATGTTTGTAATGATAGGGATCAATGGTGCACATAGGAATCTTTCAAGGAAAGGGTGGGGTTCAGGGTCAAAAGTCCACCATTCTCGTATCATACCCCAATACGCCATCTAACATATTCTTTTGATTTTGTCGATTGTTGGGAACAAAAACAGTAAAAAAGTATTGAATAAATAATTAGCACTAATTGATGAAATTAATTATTGATAATGAGTATTTAATTGAATTTTAGGTACTATATACATAAGATTATAATCAATCGAAAAAAATTGAGGGCTATGGGGGGAGGGTCCGGATCCCCCCCTTATGTGCTCCATATATAGGGATGAATTTGGTGATTCTCAAAAATAGATTTTCAATATTTATCATCAATCTTGTCAGGTTTAACCTTAAATTTCCTTGGTTAGTAGTGTCCAGTCGACACCCCCACGCTGAAACTCCTTCTCACTAGGAAAAGCAATTAAAATCTTTCTCACAATATATACTCCATAATTCGAGATAAATAACAGGTATGTGTGTGTGTCTTTTTAAAGACAAAATTGCTGAATCCATTTCCAACTTTAAGAACTCTGTTACTGCCTATTGGGATCGATTCCTGTAGTAAAATGTCATTTTTATTTTCAATGTGACCATATGAATTCATTACCTATTGTGGTAATTATCATAGTCAATGCATTCTCAAAGCTAGTTTCAAAATCTGAATAAAGGGCATTTAAATGTTGAACAAAGGTTAAAACGTCATTTTCTTGGCAGATAGTCTGTGGCCAGTTGAGAAACTAGGAAATGTTATACTCCTTTAGCTTAATTCTGTCAATAAATTCGGAAATGATGGTCCTTGTTTTAATAAAATTAATGCTGTCACCTTGTAACTACAAATTAACCTCATTAAATTTATTAAATAAATCTGTTAAATAGGTAAAATCTGGTTTCCATTTGATTAAATTTTCTTTTAAAATTAAAGTCACGATCTGTTTTAATGAGAACTACTATCGTAGACCCCCAAATTATTTTTTTGCTGTTGTGGACCCCTTGTAGGTTGTCATAGATCCCTGGGGGTCTATATAAACCACTGGAAATCACTGTTTTACACATCATTTTCAAAAATTGACAAATATGTTAACTATTTATATTCCATATTTCAAATGTTATGTTACTTAAATCAAATGATGAATTTAATTGTGAGGGAAAATATAGTAGAGTAAATTAATATATGAATGAATGAGTAATGATTTTTGAAAGGAAAGAAATGTAAAGGAGAGAATAAGTATAAGCAAATAAAAATGTTAAAAAAAACTGAAATTGTTTTTTTACAACATATTTTAATGTATCTTGTAGCTGCAGAAATATTGGAGGAATTCTGTATAATTTTCAAAATTGTTGTTATTGTATTTTAAGTTGCAAATAGTATGCAATTGTGATACTTTTTATAGTTATATAGTTAGTTGTTGAAAAAAATTCTATGTATGAATATGTGACTTAACCTGAATGAATCGAGTGTTTTTTTATCTTGTAGATTTTATTCCTTATTAGTTTCTAGATTTCTTCATATACAGGTCATAGTCACTAACTTGTAACCTGTATTGCTTCTACTGAGTGGTGAGTTTCAAGTCCTGATGCCACTAAAGATCAGCCATATAGAGGGACTGATGCACATTAAACCAGTCCTATATAGGTTCAAATTCCTAAAAATCGGTGTGGAAGTTTGGAAAGCGGGGTCTTAGCTTTTAAATCATTCTTGTCTCTTGATGGTGATTCAAAATTACAAATTCTGTAGCTTCTGAGTGCTGGTTTATTAAAAAATAATTCAGGATAATTATGTGTCTTTGGAAACTTCATGGCTTCTAGGGATTATTGAAATTCCATAGCAGTCTCTAGATTTAAATTTTACTTAAACATATTAAGGAAGAATTTGAAACCAAAATTAAAAAGTAAAACTTCTCTCCCTAAAAAATAAGAGTCTATTAGTGATAAAAACATATAGAAAGGAAAAAATTTAAAGATATTTTTAAATCAACAAAATTCCAGAATAATATTAAATGTTTTAGGTTGTGTTGCATGTGTGGATTGTTATTGTCTCTTTTTCAATATTGTTCTTCAACTACAGAATACATAAATTCATTGTTAGACCAAATACAGTGTATATTTAAATATTCTTAAAAGCATTGCTTAAATTAAATTAGAACAGAAATAAAATTTATATATACACTTCTAAGTGTTTTATATAAGTGTTAATAGTGTTTAATACTTCTAATTGTATTTTGAGTTAAGGAATTACAAATTAATTCCATTGCTCAAATATTGTTGTCATGCCTAAGTTTTGATGATTCTTGAAAGTTTACACTAGGATAGTATTTTTATTGTGTGAGACTGTTGTCCATCTTCAAAAATATTTTTAAGTTATTAGCAGTTATTCATCTATACTCTGTTTCACCTCAAGTTGGCAGTGTTGGGAAAGGTAGGGAATGTAACAATCCGCTTGAAAAAGTAGTTCCAACATGTTCTGGAATTTAAATCAATGCAAATGCACAGAAAATTATTAAAAAGTATCATGTATTATAGAAATTGTATAGGTTTAAAGATATATTTTAAGTTAATCACATTTTAAAATCATTTATTCTGTAATACCTGTGAACGAATACAGTAGAAAACAACTACTTGACTTTTGGCTGACAACAACAATATTTGGCTGAAAAAACCGGTTTTCAAGATTACATTCTTCCGAAATATGCACGCCAAATCAACGCCATTTGCTTTGCGATTTAGCTTCGTTCTTACATAATATTTTTACATCTCGTGCGACTATCTTAATTCTTGTTGTTTTTTGAAATTTTAAACATTTTTTTTTTTACAACAAAAACAGTTCTAAATTTTAAAATATATAATTTTTGTATTAAATTATTATAATCATTTTTTTTCTTTAAAAGTTATACTTATTGAGCTGAATATATTGCTGCACACATAATTTGCTACAAGTCCCGACAGCCCAGTCGGCAGAGCGTCTGGAATTTTTGTTTTCATTATTAACGTATTGTTTGTCTAGGTTCTAGATGAATCTAGATCATTCTTTAGAGTGCATACTGGATATTTCTCGAATATTCGGCAAGTGTATAAAAGCCGAGTATGTCGCCAGTTGGGCGTGTTCTCAGTCCAGTGTTGTATCGAGCTTCCTCGTTAGAATAAATCTAATTGTTTGCTTAACTGAACGGTGTACTTCTTTCGAACTCCGTGACAATATAAACTTTGCATATAATGTTAGTGACATAATTTTTTTGAAGTATGCATCGAGATATTTTTTTCCAGATAAACTATAAATTTCATAAAAGATAAGTTTTAATATTGATAAATTTTTGAAATAAATCCTCAAATTCTATTATGTACTTCTGTATATCAAGCTAACGTACATAAACGGCATTTACATGTAATGTGAATAATAATTACAAAAACTGATTTAAAACAGTAATAATGGAAAAAAGATGATTAATTATTTATAAACAAGATAGAAATTTTTATTTTATAAACATGTAATAAATGAAATTATGAAACTAAAGATATATGAGCCGTTTATTTTGAAAATAGCATAAGTCACTTAAAAGAATCAATGTAATGATAGCATGTGAATTACAATTTAACCGTATTTTTTCATTTAAAAAAAATGCAATCAACATGTTGGGAACTATTGAGATTTTATTCGAGAAAAGTTTTGCTAGTTAATTAATCAATATTTTTAAACATATTGAAACAAACTCTTAAATATTTCGATTAAAAAAGGGGCTTATACTATTATAAAAAAAAAAACTCATACAATTTTAATGAACAAATTTTTCAAGAGTAATTTTTTTGCTCGCCAAATATGGATAATTTTATTTGTTATAGTCACAC
>BMAV01011314.1:33278-45574 GCA_019973955.1 Trichonephila inaurata madagascariensis | reverse complement strand
AGAGTAACCCTGTAGCGGCTGTGATTTGGTCAGCGTACCCTTCCCAGTGCTGCCAACTTAAGGTGAAACGGAGTATAAATCAAATTTCTGCTCAGTGAATAAAAAAATTAGAAGTGTATCATAAAACTTTATATTACAATGCAAAGTGTTTTATCAATGCAGATGAAACAATGCAAGTTTCAGATTAAAAATCAAACTCGGAAAATTGACAATCAGTTAAATGTTTATTTTTATCAATTAGATTCTAAATTCTTAATATTTTAAATTCTGATTAATATTCTTAAAAGTTGTGAAAAGATTGTAAATCATTTTGTAATGAATGATTAAGAGAAACATAAGTAGATAAGGCATTATTGAGATAAAAAAAAAAATGGCTAGATAGTGCGTTGCATAAAACCTTTTTTGAATGAAAAGTACCTGTTTGGGTTTTAATTTTAATATTCACTAATTGTGTGTAAATATTTTCAGAAACTTAAATAGTATTGTAAAATTAGGAATATTTAATAAGGATAAATTACATTTTGCTTAACTTTTAGAGTAGAAAGCTAATGTTTTGGGGTTGAAGAAATTTTATTTCTCAGAGCTAATAACAGTTCCATGCCTTTTCTGTTATTCACAATAAACATCTTTAGAGATTTGCTCATAGCTGGGCTTCTTAAGGTGCTTTTAAGGCAACACGAATTACATATAAATACTTTAGGTTCATTTTTACTTGTTTAAAACTATTAATAACCTCAAAAATATTCTAATTGGTAACAAATATGACAAGGCTGTGGTAGCAGAGTGGTATAGGTATTGGATCGTGGCTGGTCTTGTCATGAGTTCGAGCCCAGTACCACTAAAGATCTGCCGTGTAGGGCAGCGATGCACGCTAAATCTGTCGAGAGCTGAAACGTCCTCCCACAGGTGTGGTGTGGTAGTTAGGAGAGGGAAGGTGTGCCAGCTCAGGTGTCTTCCATGTCACTTGACCATGGTTCAAAATTAAGTGGTCCGTTGCCAAAAGCCCTCGTGTAGCTGAACATTGCGACATTAATATTCACTCACTCATTCAACAAATATGACAAATAGTACTACATATACACACATGTATTCTTGGGAAAAATTCTCAATTTCTTGGAACTTAGTATTTAATTGAAAATTTTTTTTCCTAAAAAGTAGGTATGAAATTCAAAAGTGATGATTTTCATGAATTCTCTAATAGGAAAAACTATTTCTAATTTTAGAATTTTGTGTATTGCTAAAATATGCCAAATGTAATAAATAGTTCTTGGAGTAGGTCTTAATTATTTGAAATATATAGAAATATGAAGGAGTTAATGTTACAAAATAATTGAAGTTTGAAATTATATATATTAATGTACATTTTATATTAAGAAGCAAAAGTTTACATTGTAAATTATTTAAATAATTTTAATAAAGTACCAGCTATTTTTTCCATTATACTGTTAAACTGCATTTGAGGCTTATTATAGGAATTAGTGAAAATCTATTGCAAATAATAAATATCATAATTTTTTCTGAGAATCCTTTGCATTCCACATTTAAACAATTATATTTTGAATGCTTATCTTCAAATGTATAATTTTCAAGAAACTGGATAATATTGGATAAGAGTGTTGATAATATGAATGGAAATTCTTACGTAATACATGCAAGGTATTTTGCTCTAATTTGAAATTTTTATTTAGTTTAATATATGTTTGTTTGCAGAATAAAATTTAGATTATAAAACAATAATATGTGATGTTTTTATTTTGTAAATACTTTCAATGTGAGAGCAAACTGATAACTGTTTTTTTTAAATTTTTAGGCTGGAATTTATGCCAAAAATGGACATGGTCCAACTTCATCTCGGAATTTTTTTATAGGTATAGTAAATTCATTGATGTTTATAAAAAAGGACCTCTTTTTTTTATTTACCTGTTATCAAAAGTTTCTTATTCAATCAAAGTTAAGGCACTGTACTACTTTGTTAATTACCAGCAAGGTGTTTTTATGAAGCATGTCAAATGTTGATTAGATTAGCCTGAGAAGCCTCCCCTCCTTGCAAAAATTTGTTTTATTCTGCTGTATTCAGTTAGGGTTTCTCATTTCCCTGTATTTTCCTTTCCCTGGAATGTAATTGTCATTCCTGAGAATAAATCAAAATTTCAAAAAATTTAAAAACAAGTTATTTTTAAATAATATAAATAATAATTATATATAAAATAAGGAAAATACCATTTTTTCCTTCAATTTTTGATTTAGCTTCAACTCATAAATTTTCAGAATTTTTAAACGTTTGTATTTGTATTAACTTAAAAATGTATGTCATTAAACTGAAGGAGGTATAAAAGAGTAAATAGTGTGTCAAATATATTTTCAGCCATGCTCCCTGCAAAATTAGTATAATTTTGTGAGGCAGACAGAAATTTTAAAATTTGCCTCCAATGAAATCTCCCAGATGTTTTAATGAATAATTTTCAAATGTAGTTAGAAATGAAATCTGCAGAAAGAAATATTTCGTAGGAATAAATAATTATTCTAAAGAAAGAAATTATTATACAAATTCTAATACAAAATAATTTACTTAATATGATGTATTTATTTATTGTAAACTATCTTTGTAACCCCCGTTATTTAGACTCTTCCATATCAACAGTAAAGAGACTTTCGCGCCCTCTAGCGAACAGAACAATCTTCAGTGATGGCCAAGTTTCGGAACTGTAAGGACGTAATGAGCATGCGCTCCGATCCCTTTCAATTCTATGTCAACTGTTAGTTCTCTAGTTATGTATGTAAATGTGTTTGTTTTGTCTAATAAACGTGTTTTAATAACTAGTGGACTTAGTAAAGAACCCCTTCCCCGTCTGTCCTTTATCATTTGGCGCCCACCACGTCATATCTTTATATTTTGCTGATTCTGTTACTGCCTTGATTTTTTATTTTCATATACACAGAGGAAAAATATTTCCCCAAATTAAATGTGTTCTTTTTAATGAAATTTATCACTTTTAGCTTTAAAAGCAAAACTTGTTAACATGGAAAAAATGTTACAATTAAAGATTTTGTAAATTAAAAATCTTCAAAAGAAATTCACATTTAAAAAATAATTACTAAAATTAATGTTCCTTTACAATGTGATACTTCAGCTACAGTTTGGTGCATAGAATAGCATTCTTTCTTCAAAGGTTTTATTTTATATTTTTCATTATAAGGCAGAAACAAAAATGTACCTATAATTCCGATATTATTCACCTAAAATTCAAATTGTACTAAAACAGCTGCACGAAATATTTTATTGGTTAAAAAAATAACATTACACTACAATGAATGCCCTTGTTCCTGTCTTATTGTAGGTTTTTCTAAAATATTGATAAAACTATTTACTGTAAATTCCAGCATATAAACATGCACCTATACTTTCAAGCTACAATTTTTAATTTTTAGATATTTTTACCCATATAAGGCACCCCCTCCCTCCTTTTTACAAAGGAACCTGAAATGCTCTTATATTTTGAAGTCATTTATACGATGAAATATACTGTTACGAATTTTGTGTAAATAGTGTAAATAATTTGTATTTGAGTGTTTAATGCATTTATATTACTCTGTTATATTTATTTCATGTTAAAAATGTACTACTCACAAGCAATGCCGCCCCTTACGTTATAATGACGATTCAATGAGAACTTGGCGAAATATTGGCAGTAGAGCCTAGTTGGCATCATTTTTGGCGACCAAGTTGGCGGCCAATTTGGCGAGTTTGGAACCCTCTGGAATCTTCTAGAAAGTAGTAGATCTATCCACTAGCGTCACGTTCAATGACACGAGCTGTTATATTTCTGGAAGTTTCTGTCACGCCTATAAAAAGATGCTCGCCAGGACGGTGAGGAGGGTCTGGATTAAACCAGCGAGTAGTGAGGATTGTTTGACTAGCGATTAGCTGTTCTTGTGAATAATCTTTACTTACGTGTATTTTTAAACACTGTTATTGTGTTTGATTGCTGTTGAAGGTGTGCAGACCTTCGGATATTTACTCTGTGAATATTGCTGCTGAATCCTGTATTTAAAGAATTGGAATTTTGAGAATAAATTTGCATCGCTCTTAAAGAACTCTTTATTTTCTTTGTGATTGTTTTGCATAAAATCCACGAACCCTCGGATCTACGTAACAATACCAAGCTTTAAAAAAATGAAATACTTCTAAAACTGCAACCCTTTAAGTTCATTAGTATGTCATTTCTTTTAAATAGGCATCATTTTGATCTATGTAGAAGTTTAATTCTTTTATGCTGTTTTCTCTCTCTTTTTTTTCTTCTTTTTTTGAAGCTATCGTTTTTATACCTGGCCTATAACGCAGACCGGTAAATTTTGATCATATTTTTTGTTTTGAAAGTGTGTGTGATATGCCAGATTATACAGTAGTTTACATAAAATCTACAAACAGATTTGAAATCAGCATGAAAAAATCCACTAGAATGAATAAAAAAATAGGAAAATGTGGTAATTGCAAAATGAAAAATTAAGTCAAACTCGGAAATTAGGCAAGAAAATAAAAATGATTGTGTTCAGGACCTTTTGCCACCACTGTACTTAGATAATAAATCTGTACCAATTATTGTTCAATCCACTGTAGATTTTACAAAAGGGAATTGAAATGATTGAAGTCATAAATCTAAAGTGAGAATTATTTTTCCATTTGCTGCATACAACTTCTTTGGCCACCAACAAATTCTAACTCAGTAATGACCAAATTTCGTTTTGAGAACTAACTTAACTTTTATTATAATCATTAACTTTTAAAGAAAATTAAGAATTGTTTAAAATATAACAAAACAGCTTGACGAACAAGGTTAATTCACTGTGCACGCTAGAACTGGAACTGCTTGACTTTCTTTGGTAGATGGATTACTTATCGTACTCTCAAATGCTCCTATGACAAAAGGCTTGTTTGAACATCTGGTCTTTGATCCATCTCGTTTCCAGTTTCACTTTGAAGTAACCTGCTTCTGTCTTCCTAGGTGCCTGTCTCCTAAGACAGACAAGTCTCATCAGTGGACACACAGTGGGTCTTTGTCCCATCCATTGTGCCCTCAGTCACACCTGCGTCGAAAATCCAGAAGCCAAACAAAGGACAATGACTTCAAAGTCATGTGCTCTGTCTCCCAACCCACAAGGCGAGCCACCTGCTCTCCATATGTCAATTTTGACATGCATAAACGGGTGCGAGCTGTGTCAATGCACCGTCACAATACATTGAATTTAGGAAGATGTGTGAATTTCTTTTATTTGGTGACCACCAGAAAAAAAACTCAATTTTTCTTCTAACATGTGAATTTTGTCAAAAAAGACTGGAGTTTTAAATAAAATTAAAAAAAAAAAATTAAGCCAACCTCACAATGGAACAATCTAATTAAGTTGAACAAAGGAAAAAAAATCCACAAAAAGCAAATTTTTGAGTTTTCAGGGAAAAGAAATAATTGGTATCACAAGATATGTGGAGATTTGCAAAAGATGACAGAATGGATTTGTGCAAGTTCAATAGATAGACTGAGTAATCTGCCCCATGCTAAGTTGCCTTTTCTTTGCTAAGTCTGCATTCTAATATTTTTTCTTATTTTGTATAATTTATGCAAAATTGCCAAAATTCTTTCCAATGTTTTATGTTCTGTTATTAGGTATATTAATGTATTATAGTGAAAATTGCTTAACAGATAACTGAAGGGACTGAAATATTTTTTGTGTTAAAGGATATTGCAAAAAAAAAAAACCCATACATCAGCAAAATTAATTTTATTAGAGTTTATTTTATTTACATAGATATGTATATATGCATAGATTTAATAAAAATCAATAAAACAAAAACATCATTCACAAGAACTTATAGAAATTAAATGCCAAATTTTTTGAAAAGCAAAACATTTATTGAGTTTTTGGGAAATCTGATATTTTTCCTTGCATTGTTTTCTTAGCATCAAATTGTCTACGAATTGTTCGATGTCAACCATTTTGTTATTCATTTCACCATTGAAATGTACCATCTAAATAGCTGTGCCTACTTTTCATGGTGTTCCTCATTTCGGATGATGTGGGAACAGGAGCTGAATTATTCATTTCATTTTCATCGTCAGAATCAGCTTCAATGATATTTTTAGAGCTTTGAAAAAACTCCAAAATGTCTTTGTCTGCTATGATTGGGGTTGTACATACATTATCATCATTCATTGCATTGAATTCTTCCAATAATACAATAGGACAGTCCATTCCGGCCGATGTTTTCTGTATTTTGTTCATTCCCAGAAGTCCGTCGCCAAAAGCCCTTGAGTAACTGAACAGTGCAACATTAATATTCTTTCACTCATTCCCAGAAGGGAAATCTTTTTGTGTTAAGCGATTTTTGTCTCGTGTTAAGTGAAAAAAATACATAGTAGTTTAGTAGAACAGTTGTAATATTTTGTGGTAACCGATATTTCGTCTTAAGTGTTTTCGCATTAAACGTATTTCACTGTACTAATTGATCTATTAACAAATTTGGTTTAAATAAATGCATTTTTTTCATAGTTGAAAATTGTTATTTGTTAACCAGTGTACTTTTTTAAGGTTCATCTGCTTATGCTGCTGAAGTTTCTAAACCGGCTCCAGATTTCAAAGCCACCGCTGTTGTTAATGGAAATTTCAAAGATGTCAGCCTCCAGGATTATAAGGGGAAATATGTAGTTCTGTTTTTCTATCCTTTGGATTTGTAAGTTATTCTGAAATTGTGTTTCCAGCTATGCATTAAAGTTGATAATCATTTTTAAAAAAATCGCTTTGAGGAAAGGAAATGTGTCTTAATGTTGATTGCATTGAGTATTTTATTCTGAAATTCATGTTACTGATAAAATATTGTTTTCTCTGATAGATAAGACTGATAAATAATGATTAAAAAAGAGAACATTGTATTGGAAGAATGTGAATACTATTGATACTGTTCAATTCATTTTAAGAAGCTAATAAAAGCTTGGAGATTTTTCTATTTTCTTGCATTATTTGTATGCATTTGTAGGGCTTACCAGATCCTATTCAGCATGTAGGTCAATCATAATGAGCAAAAACAAATCATGCTTAACAATTTAAAATTTCTCTCTAATTCAAAATGTTGGAAATTATAAATTTTATACTACCACAGTGACTTAAATTGCAGAAAAACTTGAGTGAATATGATCCCCTTGCTTGAACTGTGAGTTCTATAATGCCTAAGAGCATTTATTAGCCTGCTGCTTGAGGAAATTGCACATTATCACTGATGTGTAAATTTTCATTTCCAAAATTTTTCTGTAAATTTTTACTCCATCTACTATTTGGCTCTTCCATCTATTTAAGATATATAGTTCTTCCATATTATATTAAAGCATTTTAAATAGTACCATATTTTCCTGTATATAATCGCAAAGCCCTTTTTTCGAGTAAAAAAAAAACAAACATTGTATAATCCACAGCGAAGTATAATCCACGGCAGTTTTTACGGCGAATAATCCAAAATATAAACTGCCGTTAATGAGTGTCGCATAAGGTAAAGAATACACAATATAATTAAAAATAGAAGTAAGAAATTGTACAGAAAACAAAATTTATTATGAAACTTTTTATATAAATATGTATGATAATATTTTTTACGATAATCTCAATAAAAACAAAAAAAATTCTTTGCTACTGCCATCTATGTTTTGAGTTGTTAAACAAAACATTGCACGCGGAAAAAATTTTTCTTTTTTTTTTTAATTTAACCAGTTAGCAGCAAAAAAATTAAGATCGAGACTGCTTTCCCATTGTCTCTTTCTTTTAAAATCCATTTATTTATTTCTTCCTCTAATTCTGGCCAGTGAGGTTTTTCACGACGATCGGCTCTTTTACGTCGATCACAATTTTCAAAGTTGGTCTTGTTTTTTCTCCACAAACTAATATTCGATTTGTCAATGTTGAAAAACCTTGCGGCTTCCCGATTTCGGTAGCCTTCTGTATAGCTTTTAAATTGAAGTATGAAGTGTAACTTGCATGCTTTCGCTTCAGCATGATGAAAACTTTCAAAGGATGTAATAGCTCTAGTGAAGAGAAAATTGGAAATAGTGCCAGCGACTAGAAACTGTTTTTTCCTTCTGAGGAACCGAATTCGTTTTTGAATGTAATTGGACAAAAACTAGTTATAGCTGAAATGCGTCAGCCGAGTCATGAAAGTGCCATCTATTATTTATTTTATAAAACATAAACAGTATTTCTTCCAAAACTTTATTATTAGCTTTTCTGATGGAGAATGTTTTTTCTCAGATAATCTGTGGCGGCGTATAATACGCACAACGAAATTTGAAACTTTAACACATAATCCGCGGATTATATATACAGGAAAATACGGTATTCAGTTTTCTCTGTACAAATGTGTTTAATCAAACTAGATTTAATCTTTGTCATTAACCCAATATTTTTTAATCCAATTGTTTGATTTATTTTAAATGTGCTTTTTTTTTCTTTCAACTATGATTATTTTTAGGCTCAATCTAAAGGCCTTATCAGACATATACATGCTTTTTAGTAATTTTTCCTTCAAGCAACCTTTTCGAGTAGCGTTCACCCAGTTGCCATAGCAATGGCTTTGAACATCTTTTTCATGAGCTGAAACAACTCCCTCACATCCCCCCCCAGTCGCCCCCCAGCTTTTCATCTCCCTACTTCTTAAACAAGATGGCTGCCTTGGTTTTTTCAAACATATCAGAAATGGCGTATAATATTTTAAAATAGAATGACATGTTGGAAACGAATCTAATCGACAAAGTAGAAAATTTCATACTTATGGAATCCGGGAAAAAAAAACCTTTTCTCAAAGCTTATTCTTTTATTGAATTATTGTAGCGCAGCCCGATTGTACCCTTCACTGCCAAATGTTTCTTTTCTTTTTTTAAAAATTTCTTTAAATTTACTTGCTCAAATTCCTAGCGCAATAATTACTCCATCATCAGATGCCATTTCTGTTTATGATCGTCAACCAAAGCACAAGCAGAATCATGGAAATAATATTGGATGTTTGTTTTCCGAAACAGAAAAATGGGTGAATAATTTTTCAATGCGAAGATAGAGCGCGGCTTATGTCAGAGCATGTTGTTTTGTTTATGCCAACCCTTCACCCTCACAACTGCTTAAAAATTTCCTAAAACGGCTTTTCGAAAAGAGACTACAGTTGTTCAAAACATGCATATCTGATAAGGTCTTAATTCATTTTAAAAATTTCTCTCTTCAGTAGTATTACAAAAATATTTCTTTTGAAAAGCAATTTTATCTGCTCTGTGTTTTTAAAACTAATGATTTATATTTGGAAATAGTTATTTGTATTAAAAACAAACTACTTTTTGAAGTCTTTGAATATCTTATTTTGTTTATGATAACCAATTTTGTTAGTTTTATGCTTTTAATTTCTGGATTTTGTTAATTCAAGAGAAGTCATGAAACATTGAATCTCGCCATTTGTACATATTGCATTGTCTCAAAACACCTATTCTTAATTAAGTTTTCCATGTCCTAATTTTGAATGTGTGTTATCAATTCTTTTATCTGAAAAAATTGACTTAAGAAGATAGTACTTTTTTAAAAAAATAAATAATTAATGATAAAACTAAATGGCACACAAAAAGATTAGATAAAAGTAACCCCCCCCCCCTTTCTCAAATTTAAATCTTCAGTTGAGAAATCTATTTCTTAAATAAACACAGAATCCTTAAAAACTGAAAGTATATTTTATTCTAAAATTTATAATCAAACATATATAGTATTTATGAATTATTTTAAAGACTATGTAATGGAGATTGATGCAGTAAAAACTCAATTTCTACTTGGTATTTTATGCTCATAACTATTACCAAAGTTTTCATGCACAAATGCATGTTATATATGGATTGTTGTTGAAAGCAAGAGAAAGTACCCTATTGCAAAAACAAAGAATGATATGTGTAAAGCATACATTTATATGTAAAAGTTATTTTCTTTACACATGAGAGTAGTATATGCAATAAAATATATTATACTTGCTAACATTTTTTTTATATGTAAAAGATGAATTCTTCTGTTAAATGTAAAACTGATTTTAAAATTATTAAACTTGGGGAAATATCCTTAAGAACAGTACAGTAATTAGTTATCAAATATATGTTATTAATAAGAGCTGGGGGGGGGATTTCTCTAACACAAATGCTATGATGTGTATAGTTCCTTGGATTAAGCTGTTTTTAATCTTTTCACATTAAGTATTTGTTTATTGTGCATCAATAATTTATTTAAATCTATTTTAAAATGTTACTATACTTGTCTGTTATTTAATAACTTTACTTCAAAGCATTTGTGATTTTATATTTTTTCTTGCTTTAGTACCTTTGTGTGCCCTACTGAAATAATAGCCTTCAATGATGTGGCTGAGGAATTTCGAGCATTAAATGCAGAAGTTTTGGCTGTTTCTGTTGATTCCCATTTCAGCCATTTAGCATGGATCAATACACCTAGGAAGGTTACAATTAATTTGAAATTATTTTTCTTTTATTCCCCTTTGTCAGTTTCATTTTCAATTTGTTTATTTTTATTTTAAATGATTTTAAAGATATGTGTGTGTACATGAAAATTTTTGGTAGCATTTTGTATATTTACTCTTTTTTTTTTTTTTTTTTGCAAATATTTTTTATGACTGAAAATTATAATTTAGCTTTTTATTGTATATTGCTTGAGTTCTTAATGCACGAGTTTCGAATTTCAAGTAAATGTTTTGACGAAAAAACATTGTCCCAGCATTTATATTTGGAAATATATTATGCTTTGATAAAATTGCTTTTTGTCCTTGGTTATCTAGTCATATACAAATGATAAACATTCATTAACTCAGCCTCATTTATTTTTAAATTTAAAATTCCTAAAAATTAATAAAAAACATTGTTAATCTATTTTAATGAAAATTGTTATGATTTCTACTTTTTATCCTTGTTTTAGAAATAGATTGTCATTACAAAATCTAAATATTGAAATATATAGTGTATTTACTCCCCCTTATTTTTGAAATTAATCATTTATTTTAAGCCTCCATCTTTGAATCATTGAGTATATTCATGCACTTAAGTTCTATTCTTTTTAGAGATGCAAATTTCCTAATGAATTGATATTGCACATGACACCGGCTTTTTATTGTCCATTCATATCTGAGATATACCTACTCTTCATTTTGCCAATGTGTATGTTAAGGTTAAAACAAGTACACGTTTAATAAGTGCATGTTTGTTAGTTACAAGAGGCTTATTTGCAACTAAAGACCTGCCACTCTAGAGTGGCTGATATGTCTTAAATCTGCTGTGAGACTTAAAATCCTTGTGTTAGCATGGTATGAAGTTTGGAGAGTGGGGTACCAGCTCAGGTATTATCCTTGACACTTGAACATGGTTCAAGTTGATGAGGTTCAGCCCTCATGTTGTTTTAAAATGTGACATTAATATATAATGACAACACAGAAACATATAGACCTTTTGCACTCTTTATTTGTTAGACTAAAATATCTTGAGCTATAATTATCTTTCTCCAGTGATCTTATAACCTTAATACTTTGTTTAGAAAGGAGGCCTTGGATCTATGAATATTCCTGTATTATCTGATTTAAATAAAAAAATATCTGAAGATTATGGTGTTCTGTTGGATGCTGGTATAGCTTTAAGGTATTTATTATTTTGTTTATTATATTTTTTAGATGATCTTATTGTATGTAAAAAATTCTAAAGAAAGATGCATTTTTCAAATTTATAAATTACCGTGTTTATTCGAATCTTTGTTGCAATTTTTCACAATGTTAATGCTACCGAAAATCGGATGCGGCTTAGAATTGAAGGCTGACAAATTCGTGGGATGAGAGAAGCGAACATGACACTGATGAGTTAGAGCTATTGCAGGTTCATGTATATTTAAAAGTTTTTAATACTGGTAAAATAAATTAATTATTCACTTCTTATTAGCTCTCATTTTTAATTTTCTAAAGATTTCGTTAATATCGGCTATTGGTCAACTTTTTCATACTATTTTTTATTTTTTTCACAAAAATGTGTTGATAATTTAGAATGCGACTGATATTTGAATACAGTATATGTAGTCTTTGACATAGATACAAGAAATCTCAGATTAGATATTTATATAAAAACAAAGCATGCTTTAATGTTGAAGCCCCTAAGCTGGTTACAGAGAAAAGTATCTGACTTTTGACGATTCTTATTTCAGATAATAGATTCCTACTAGAATCTAATTGCTGTTGCTATAATAATTTATCT
>BMAV01011314.1:0-33168 GCA_019973955.1 Trichonephila inaurata madagascariensis | reverse complement strand
ATAAAGTTTAAATTCATATCTGCATGCATGCCAGTTTTTTATGTTTCGTACAGAAAATTTACACTTTCAGTCTCATTATGCTTTTGTGCCTAGAATGTTCATTTTTACATACTTATATGAAATTTCCTTCATCTACTGTGTTCTTCCCTACAGCTCTTGTCTTTTTCTATTTTTAACAACTTGAAAATAACTAGATGCTCACACTGAAGCCATAGTACTTTTATGCAAAAAATTTAATGAAGTTAGCCTTTATATCCATATATTTTAGTTGTAGCTGAGTTGTAAGCATGGTTTCGTTAAGCAAATTTATCTTGTGTTTACATATATGTGTATTTTTTGTGATTCATATTGCAGAGCAATTGCTCTGTTTACCATGACATCTAACAAAGACAAAATATACTTTCAAACATATCAAAATGAATTCCATTGAATTAATGCTCCCAAAAGAGGGAAAGATGCATTTTGTGAGGTAAATATTATTGCATTTGTCTCAATGGCCAAAATGATATTGTGTGTCATGTGAGAACTCCAAAGCACGTCACAAATGATATCAGGTAGCAGTTGCTCAAAATTCGATCAATTTTTTCAAGGATGGTGTTCAGGCAATTGCAATTAGGATTGAAGTATTTTTTACATCTTTTGTTGTAAAACATAATGATCCTCTTGACTGCTGTTCATCTTGTGATCCTTTTTTTTCGGAAAATGTTCCTATGTCTGTCATTGCTGAGCAGTATGAAATTTAATGCTAAGATTAAGAAACTGTGTGATTAAGAAACTAGCTGTGATTAAGAAACTAGCTTATTAGTAAAAAAAAGTATATGATTACAAATGCATCAAACAAAGCCCTTTTAATTTGATGGTGGTACTAACCTAAACTACATATTATGTCATTCCTAAATTTCTTTGGAATTCCAATGGAGAAAATATTAGCCAGCTTATTATGAAGGAAATTTAAAAATGTGGAATATATTTTGAACAATTTGTTTCATTTATGCTGTGATAATGCAAGAGAAAAAGTAGGAGTTGTTACCTATTTTAAAAAAATTTAGTATGGGTTGCTCAAGTCATTTAATAAATTTGGCATCAGAAAAGGATATTGTTTCTTTGCCTTTAAAAGTTGATGAGATGCCTATAGATATGCTCTATCCACAAAGTAGTTCTGAAGGAAAACGTACTGTGAAGTTTAAAAAGTTTGCCCACACATTAATAATTACAGGTGCCCATTTGATAATATAAGCAACACTTTGCAGTCAGGCGCTCTTTACATACAAAAACTAAAAACAATTTACCAAAATTTATTAAAGAGCCTGTTTTGCATATTTTAAAGCCATCTACATAGTAAAAAAAGTAATTATTGTAAATTACCATGATAAAGAAAATTGGGAAAGGACAAGTGATCTTGTTAGTTACAAAATTACGAAATTGTACACGAAAACTGTATCGCTATTACGAAATTGTACAGCACTAAATAAAAAGTTGGGAGACACTATCAAAAAAATAATTTTCTTTTTAGTACTATTTTATGTGATTTTATAAGAAACAACTTTTCTCAATTAATTGAGAAGTCTTTTACAATGCTGAAGTAGCAGACCTAAGAAAAATGGATTTTAAATTTAACAGTATTTAATATTTCATTAAATTATTTCCTTGTATGTTTAAATAAAGGAAAATGTATTTAATGTTTTGTAACATTAGAGCTTTGTTTTGTGAAAGTTTTTTTTGCAACCAATGTCTTTTGTATCAAATATAAACAAAGCGAAAATGTTCTAACAAACGAAGCGACTGAGTGTGTATCAAAGTGTTAGTTCACAATAAGTTGATCCACGACATAATTTAAATATAGTAATGTTAAATGTGACATGAGCTTGTTGCAAAGTGGCTTACATTCAACAATCAAGTTACACACATTGACAATCTTTACATTTTTTATACTGGGGTGCACACAGCAAAGCCCTCGCATGGCCAATTTTTTGGCACACACCCCACCGGTGAAAAGAATGTTCATCCAGTAAATATCGAACCAAAATTAATATAAACAATTATTCAAATACAATTCTAACAAAGAAAATACTGATATACAATACTACTAATCAAAATCTAAATTATACATATTGCAAAGAAAAAGTAAATATACATTAAGTACACAAATACAGTAATTATATATATATATATATATATATAAACAAATTAAATTCTAAGTCAGTCAGATCATTCAATCTATTCTGTGTTTACAATTTTCTGCCTTTTTGTAAAGAAGGCATCTTGTTGAAGTTGCCAAACTCAATGCAGTACTAATTTGAGATTGATGTTCACCAGAATCTAATCTTCTAATCACTTGCATTTTAGTTTCCAGTGAAATGCTTTTTCTGGCTGCTTTCTTTTCTTGTTTTTCATTATCACCCATGATAAAAACTAAAGATCATAATATTTGTCACTGTGTTAATCGTTATAGTATTATCTAAATTTATACTTACAATAATGTCAACAAATGTTTCAAATGAAAAAATTGCGTCCGTACAGCACCGCACCAAACAAGAAACACAACTACACTGTTTCGGATATGTTATGTACATATTTTGAAACCTACAATTTCGGGGAATCCCCGTAGCGCTGTGAGCAATTTCGGGGAATCCCCGGGTTGAAATAAAAGAGCGCTAAACCGCGAAACAGCGTTAAGCAGGGTCGTACTGTATAATGAAATTTAAAGATTACAGTAAACTTCAATTTTCAAATTCTACGATACATACCTCAACACTTCACACAAAAATAAATTTAACAGAGAGTAATTAATAATGTGCTATTCCTAATGTTAATCTGAAAAAATATATAGAAACTAAATTAGTTCAAGTATATTCAATTTCTAAAGGGTAAAGCAATTGAATGGGTTTTTTGAAGAGACCTTTAAAAGTTTTTATACAAGATAAGATCTAACATTGTCTCTTCCGATAAATATCTCTTTCATTATTCCAAATTTCCACAATAATTTTGATTTTACATTTCCTTCAACAAGAATTATGTCATTTAATTTCAAATTTTTATGAACAGATGGTGTTTTAAAATGATTAACTGTTTTTAACTGGAGCAAGTACTGTTCTTTCCAGCGTCTCCAAAGTTGTTTTAAAAGAAGAGTTTGGTCTTTCTTTTTTTGTACGACTCCTTTACTGTAGTGGCGTTGATCAGTTCGATGAAATGTATAGGATATTTAGAGTCACCATAACCTAACTCGAGGAAGTGGGCCGGTGTGAGTGGTTCTGGCTCTCCTGGATCATTCTCCACGTATGTCAATGATCAATGATTCACGATAACTTCAACTTCTGAAAGTATAGTTAAAAGTTCTTCAAACATTAGAACTGCCTTGCCAATATTCGCATTCATCAATGTCAGATCGATTAAAATATGCTTCATAATGAGCATCAAATCTGAGACAAGATGACACCTGTTTGGCCAACCTAGTTGACATTAAGGCTGCTGTCAATTCAAGATGACAAAGCGTCAATGATTTCAAAGGTGCCACACAACTTTTTGAGCAAATAAAACTCGTTTTGATTATGTTATTACAAGTAAGAAAGCACAAGTACAATATTGTTCCATAGGCTAATTTACTCGGATCTGAGAAACAATGTATTTCAAAATTTGATATTTCTTGATGTACATCACCTAAATAGAACCATGGTATCTTTATCTCAGTCAAGCCGTCAGCTTCACTACTCCACTGCTGCCACTTGTGTCGTAGGTTTGGGGGAAGTTCAGAGTCCCAATCTACTCCCAGAGTCCAAAGATCCTGAAGTAGACATTTCAATTTGATAATGAATGGGCCAAGAATTGCAATGGGGTCAAAGATGCGACCAACCACACTCAGAATAAATCTTTTCGATTCTCCTCTATGTGACATAAACTTCAATAATATCCCTTGGATTGAAATAAATTAAATCCTTTTCTGGATCCCAAGAAAGTCCTAAAAATTTAATTGGTGGTCTAAGATCAACAGCAATAGTTTTGGAGAATTCTGTTTCGACACCTTGCTGCCATAACAAATTAAGTTGTTTCCAATTAGTTTGCCACTTGCGCAACATGCCAGCATCACTGAATATTTGCAAGTGCTTCAAGGTAGTACATAGAACATTATTCTCTCCACAAATGAAGTCTTCAACATAAATGTAGCTATTTAACAAGTGAAATGTATTAGGATATTGCTCCTTGTACTTCTTAAAATGATGTTTCAAAGTTGCTGTGTGAAGGTATGGGCTAGGTCTAAGTCCAAAAAGATCTCTCGGGAAATTTGGAACCTATGGATTATTGTTTTTCAAATTATCAGTTCTGAAGAAACGTGTAAAATCTTGATCATGAAGATTTAATTCAATTTGAAGAAAAGCCGATTTTACATCAGCTGTAAATGCTACAGGATTTTTTCAAAACCGCAAGACCAGTTCTAAAATGTCGGGATGCAAATTTGGTCCTGTATATAAACTTTGGTTCAACGATGAGTGTCCATCTTTGTGTGCTGAACCATCAAATACTATTTGAATACGACTTGTGGTTTTGTCGCTACGAATCACTGCCTGGTGGGGTAGGTAAAATCCCTGACTATATCCGATAAAGAATCGCAAGAAGTATGCTCAACAATACCTTTCCTAACATCAATTACATCCTTATACTCGCAAAACAACTCATGATCACATTTAAACCTATGGACCAAACCCTCAAAACGCTTATGTGCGACAGTTTTATTATTTTGTAAAGCCTCTCTCATACCTTTTTTTTCATGGCAAACTTACACAATATCGACCATCTACCAAACTGATTTATCAAACTCACTAAGTATCTCTTCATTCCCATTACCTAAAGTCACTGAATCTTTGTCAAGTATTCCTAAACTTTCTATCTCCCAAAATCTCCTTAGCTCAGCTGAAATATGTTCCTCTTCACTGTGAACCAAATGTACTGAAGTACAATCACTCTGCTCATCGCACTTTCCCTGAAGGGACCATTCTAGACTAGTGTCGACTGCAGCCAATGATGAATCTAGTCTTTATCCGATTTGTTAAAGACCAATAAAAATCGGAACTTATTAACAACGATATTTCACAATTCTCAGAAGATTCATTACAACTGAATGTTAGCCTAAACCCTTTTGTCATAATTTCTGCCTATGCATCTGGATTAGGTAGCCTAATTGTTGCCTTTGAAATTTTCTCAATTTCCAATGCCTCAATCACAGTCTCTTCTCTTCTTAATACATTCCTTAGTCTAACCTCAACCTTACTACAAAATTGTTTTTTAGGAGTTTTACAACCAAACGAAAAAATCTTTAGCCTTTCCGAACCTAATTTTTTCAACCCCAACCTTCAAGACACATTTTTTTTATGAACGATTTCTCACTTCCATTATCTCAAAGACAAAATATCTTATCCGATGAAGAACGACCTATAATTTCAACCTTCTCACACTGCAGTAAAACTCACCTCTATTACGAAAAACAGAATTTGAAGACGTAGTTTTAACGTCAACTTTTTTTCCCCTCTAAATCTAAATGCGAATTTTGTTTAGATTTTTCTAACTTAAAACAAATAGCATGCGCATGTCGACCTTTACAATACAAGCAAACCTGTTTCTTGCACTTTTTAACATAGCAAGCAGTATTGCAACACAGAAAACATCTCGCTTCCTTAATTAATTTAGCTCTCTTTTTCTGAACACATAAATTCTCACACAAATCAGATACATGAGTATTCTCCAAATAAAATAAACAATTCGTTTGCAGACGCTCCCACAACTGAATGGTAGAATTGCACATGACCTTGACCCTTTTAATTTGACTGTGGATAGATTCATAGCGCTATTTCGGAATATTTATTGGAATACGAATGAGTACTTTTAAATTGTGATTCATGCGGTTTTACTTAAAATTCTGTGCATTCATGACTTTCAACTTCTCTGCGCAAATATGTAGTTAAATCAGTGATTTGGGATTGTTTTTCATTATGTTTTTTATTATATTCTAATGCTAAATCAGAGGGAATAGCTTTCATAATTATTGGAAACAAAGTACAACTATAGGAATCGGAAAAGATTTCAAGGGATTAAAGTCCCCTTATGTTTATTTGTAATTGATCATACAAATTTCTTAACATAATAACATCAAACGATTTACAGACAGGGGTCAGATTTTACAAACAATTCATATGATAGTCTACAATAAGCTCTTTATGTCCGAATCTGTCTTCTAAAATGTTAACTGCTTTGGCATAATTTTCTGGTGTTAGTGTTAAACCTCATATAGCCAATTCTGCATCAGCTGTGACAACAGATTTCAAATAGGAAAATTTGTCATCATTTAAACTCAAATTTTCATGTACTGTGGATTTAAATCTAGCCCAAAAATTGGGGAAACTACTGATATCCTTGCCCGAAAAAGATTCTAATGTGAGTTTTGGTAAACATGGTTGATTTGTTAAAACAAAACTAACTGAACTATTTAAAGGAAGTGTTATGTTTTGTGATTGATTTTCCACCGAATTTTGAATAGCAGGGCTCGAAACTGATCTTGTATAATGTTCAGCATGGATTTTCCATATTATAAATTTATCTCGATAATCTTCGCGAGTTACCTTTTCGTCTTCTGCACTCTCAATATCTATTAAACTCTCAATTTCCTTATAGAGTGTACTCAGCTTTTCAAATTTAGAAGTTAATTGCATATATATGTCGTGCTGTTGTTTTATCGGCTGAATTGCTTATTTCGGATTCTAATTTATTAATTTGTTTTGTCATGAGGGACGTTGAAACAGATAGTCTTTTTCACTCTTTCTAATATAGCCTAATTTGCTGCATCCATTTTAAACCAAAACACTATAATTGTAAAACAAATATACGAATGATAACACCAATTCTAAATGCAATTGAGTACAATTTCCAACACCTTCAAATAAAATCCAATTTAACAATTTGTATACAAATAAACAAAGCCATACCACAGCAACCTTCCAAATACCAACAGTTATGAATAAACTAAAATAAAATATGATAAAATAAGCTAAACTAAAATACCGAATTCAAAGTGAGACTAAAAACAAAAGTACTCGCCCCAACATGCAGAGAACGAGTTTCCTGTAAAGATACACCAATTTTTACGAAATATAAATGAAGCGAAAATGTTGTAACAAACAAAGCGACTTAATGTATGTTGTTCACATGTTATTTTATGCTTTACAATTTTCCAACGTTGCTGGGTATGTAATTTTACTATCACCTTTTTCTTGCATTAAATTTCAAAATTAATTAAGGTAATATAAAGATTAAGAAAAAACTTGTAGTTATAAAGAAATTTGGTGCATATATATGAATATGTCATGAGATTTACCTGTATAGATAAACAAGCAAATTAAATAACTTGACTTCATTAATTTTAATTTTTAAAATTTTCAAACTAAGTAAATACGAGTACTTCGTGACAAGCTTTTAAATTATAAATTGTGTAATGATGTTATAAGTTGATAGCAAAAAAAAGTTTTAAAAGAAAAGTTTATTTTATTCTTTTTAGAGCATTTAAATAAAAGCTTGTTTTTAAAAAAGTTTTTACTTTTTAGTAATCACTGGACAGGTTTCTCAGTCTGTTTATCTCATTCAACGCATCATTGTTGCAAGGTTGTTTGCCGGCTAATTTTGAACAGGCTAGCTCAGGGGTACTCAATCTTTTTCCCGCCAGGCCACGTACATATGATAGATATTTCACTCGGGCCGCAACAAGAGGATAATGGGGGGATAAACACTGTAAGACCAAAACAACATTGGACAAAGCGAAATTAATCAAAATATTAAAACTCATTTTTTGTCTTTGCTTTTACTTTAATACTTTATTAAAAACGAAAAACAAAAAAAATTTTAAAATCCGTAATTTTACACCAATTTTTTCAAGTGCAGAATTTGGATAATACTATTCTACAAAAGAAAGAAAAGTTTCGTGCGATTATCATTAAAAATGACGAAGTTTTTAAATGTTTTATTAAAAATTTGAGTATATTTTGAAATATCATAAAAAAAAAAGTTTTCGACATTTTATTTTTTTAAATGACTGATTCTAAAGGAGATAAGCCTGAACTTTCTTAGTGTTGAATATCGATTTTTTAACACGAAAAAAATTTATATGGTACGATTTAGAAATTATTTTCATGAAAATGCATCGATTTTGACTCATTTAGAAAAAATCGTAAAAAATAGAAAATATCATTATTTTTTAAAAAGAATTATGCCGTATCGTGGCGAAATAAATGATTTTTCCAACTATGTAATTATTTTTTTGTCTCAGTTTCATAGAAAGAATAAGTTTCATTAATTAATCGATCAATCGTTACATACAGTTAGCTTAAAAATGTCTCTAAAATGTAATTTTTTTCAAAATAACAACAATATTTCTATAGTATAAAATTTCTTAAATGAAATCAAAATCTCAAAAATGATATATAAAAAAAGTGGGTTGGTGAATCCTTCAGAATACCATTCTTCAAAATTATCACAAATACAATGAAATATAACATCAGGTATCATGAATGAAAATTAACTAAAATGTTCAAAATACAACCTATCAAAATTATAATAAGTATTCACAGTGAAGTTTCATATAATTATGTACTAATACCTTCACTATGTTGAAAATAATAATTAGGCTAAACAAAACAATATAAGATAAAAGATAACTCACACTAAGCCTTCAAAAATACAATAGTGTTAAACAAAAGATCATAAGATCAAGTTGAATCCTCAATAAGTCTATAGCAATAGTTAATGATTATAAAAATAGATAAATGATATAAGGTTACCAGTAATTCAAAATAGTATTAAATGTTTGAATAATAGTTAAATAAAGTAAGTAAAAAAAAATATATGTAGAGTAAATAACAACAAAATGAATTTAAGTTTCTAAAAAGAAAAATTACATAACTCTAACACATAAAACTATCATAATAAACACAAAATCAGCATAAAATCAAAATATAACCAGAAATATAAAATGAAAAGAAAAAAAGGATAATAAGTACACTCCAGAAATGGAAGTCCAGATAAGAGTTCAAAGTTAACTAAGTATACAACAAAACACACATCACAAAATTGTGTACATTTTGTTTATTTTGTTTTTGTATAACAGAGATGCTTTGCACAAGTGTGCTAAGTTTATACCAGAGTGTAAAAGATACATAATATTTCCAATACTCATAATAACACATGTTGACATTTTTGGCGATTTTTTTTCGTTGCAATTTTTTCAGCCCCCGGAAAGAATTAAAAAAATATTTTTATATATGGAAAAAGACAGAAAAATAGAAATTTTCAAAATTCCATCCATTTTAAAGCAATTTTACTGTATTCCATTGTTGCTTGGAAGACAGAAGAGCCAAGGTTGAAGTAGAAGTTGGATCGAACAATTTTTCTTTAAGCGCATTTGTGAACAAACCCCCCTCCCCGATTTTCCACCGTCGTATTTCTCAACGGGAAACCTCATATTAGGTAACGCGACCTTGACAAAAAAATAATATTTCAATGAAATTTGAAAAAAAAATTTTTAAGAGCATGATTTTTAAGTTAATGCCTTCAAACTTCACACATCCCCGATTGCAAACTACGGTAATTTTTAAACAAAAAACGTATAAATAATACTTTAGTAATAAATTATCGTAAAAAGAGAAAAAGATTGAAAACTATTTTAATTATTTAAAATCCGTAATTTTATATAACCAATTGTTTCAATCTTTGTGCAGATTATGGATAATATTGTTCTACACTCGGAAAAAAAAGTTTCGTGAAATTATTTTTGTAAATGACGAAGTTATTAAATGTTTAATTAAAATTTTGAGTATTTTTTAAAAAGTCGTAAAAAAAAAAAGTTTTTGACATTTTATTTTTTAAATGACGGATTCTAAAAGAGAAAAGCATGAACTTTTTTACTGTAGAATATCATTTCATTAACGCGAAAGAAAATTCAAACGGAACAATTTAGAAATCATTTTCATAAAAACGTATTTTGACTCATTTTAGAAAAAATTGTAAAAAATAGAAAATATCATTATTTTGTAATAAAAATTATGCCGTATCGTGGCGAAAAAACTGATCTTTCTGATTCTGTAATTTTTTGTGTAAGTTTGATACCAAGAATTGGGATGGCTTTTTTCAAAACGTGGGGGAAAGTCAGAACTTCACTCTGCTGAAATGGAGATGACGCTCGGCAGAATAAAACGCCAACAGGAGTAAAACAATTATGCATTTTAAGGTTTTTAACTAATTACAATATTGGAATATAAATGGTCAAAACGGCTGCCTCGGATCATTCCAAGTCTTTTGGTACCTTCGGCGAGTTTCTGCGCGGTGCGGTTCGTGAGAAGATAGACGCACATTGTTCGTTTACTTACGAATTTTAATAGTGTAGATTTTTAACACCAGATACGTTCAAATTATTTTATAAAAATTTCTACCCCTTAATTTGTGAGATACTGAAAGAAACCATTTAAACTACAATCTTGAATATATTAGAAAAAAAATGTTTCTGTTTTTTTATCAGAGAGTATTGTTTTTTTTTTTTTTTTTTTTTTTTTTTTTTTAATACAGTGAATGTAAACAAATTTCTAGGATTTTTTTCCCTTCACTATACTTTCCTTATAGTTATATATTTTTAATCAAACATTCAGACTTCCAGAAATAAGCAGTCATTGGAATAGCTAGTGGGGAGAATTTTTTAAATCATTAAATAATAGATTTACTTTGATAAAATTTTTAAAAATTTATTGTTTTTATTTTTTACTGAACTAATTATTTTAGAATAAAATCGTGCACTGTTCTGTTTTCTTCTGAATAAAACTAAATTATTTTTTGAGACATTTTTATGCAAACGGTTTGTATCAATTGGTCGGTAAATGAAATTTCATATTTATATTTTATTATTTTAAATTCTAAGGAAGTATCTATTGTTGAAATCATGAATATATGCTAAGTCTTAGTAATATATTACATCAGAAATGTTTTTTTATTGCTTTAAAATAGTGTTTCATTAACTAAAGTAATACTGTTTTTTTTGTAAATCATTAATTGAAAATAGAAATTTTGAGGAAGATCTTATTCCTGAGGAAAAAGAAAATATTTTAGACTCAAAAATGTTCGTACAGCAGTAGGCTTAATGGAGGGAAAAGAAACCTGTGTGTATGACAAAGAAAAGAAGTAGACTAAATTTGGAAAAAAAATTTAATGACAGAATTGTAAAAATCACTAATATCACACACACAATTTTGCACACACATAAGTGCTGGCATTGAGAAGGAAAGGGCTAATTCTCATGGGAATGAAGTTATACTCTCTGCAAAAGCCTGTGTAATGCTGCGCCAAATAGAGGTAAAAGAAAACTGTCCGACTTGGGTAAAGAAGTCGAAGAAATTTCGAAAATGGGAATTTTAGTGGCGTATTAATATAGAAATCAGACCTACCTCTGTAAGTGCTGATATTGAGAGGGGAAATTTCCACAGTCAAGAAAACCAATGCAATGCCAAGCCGCTCCTGACTCCAAATTTATTTTATTGCTTAAAAATTCTAAGAAAATAATTATATTTTTTATATACAAAATAATGAATGCATGCTTTGTTTTTTTATAATAAATTACAACTGAAAATGATTCTTAAGAAAAAAAAATGATTTACTTAAAAACCTATAAAGAAATGCAGAAATGTTTTTGTTAGATAAAATGATTTTCTTTTAATACAGTGAATATAAGCAAACTTTCTAACCTTTTTCCCTCAATTGTTCTTTTTTCATAGTTACATATTTTTTAATGTACATCAAACATCCTAAAATAAGCAGTCGTTTCACTAGTTAACTGTTGAAATTTTTTGATTTATTATTTAACAAAAATAGATATAATTTTTCTTTTAGAAAAACTACTGCAGCATTGTTTTTCTATCATCTAAATTATTTGATAATAAAATCACACATTGTCTGTTTTCTTGTGGATTAAACTAGATTAGTTTTGTAAATTATTAATCGGAAATAGAAATTTGAAGAAAGCTATTGTCCTGGGGGTAGGGGAGAGAGAAAAAGTTTTATACTCAAAAAAGTCGGTGCAACGCTGAGTGAAATGGAAGGAAAAGAAACCTGTCCAACAAGGAAAAGTGGGAGAAATTTCAGAAAAAAGAATTTTAATGGTATAAATATAAAAATTCCCCACATTGTGCATATACACACATTCAGAAGTGCTGGCGTCAAGAGGGAAAAGAAAAATTTCTATGGGGATAAAGTGAAACTCTTGGAAGAATCTCTTGTAACGTTGAAGGGGAAATATACCCATACGACGGGGCAAAGAGGTGGAAGATGTTTCAAAACAGATAATTTTAATGACATTAATATAGAAAACACATCAAAAAGTGCTGACACTGTGAGGGGAAGAGGACATTTTCAAGGCAAAAAACTATACACTTGAATAAGCCAGGCCATGCAGCTAGTTACTGTTATAAAATACAACAAAAATTATAGTAATATTCCAAATTCAGATCACACTGGTGTGATCATGGTGCAATGTTTTTTAAGAAATTAATTTTAGACTTTTGGAGGTCATAGTCACAAATTCGTAGCAAGCAGTGTTTCCGTTGAGTCAATGGGTTTTAATCATGTCACTAAAGACTTGACTTTTAAAGGATCTGATGCATTTTAAATCTGTCAAGGTTCTTAAGTCTCATGTTGTCAAGTATGGTGTATAATCAATCAATTTAGCAATCAGATACTTTGCAAAGTCTGAATTTTATACAATGAAATGATATTTGAAGTGATTAGGCTTCACAGTTGAAATAGTGAAGGGTTGATGGTATTTACTCAGCAATTTTATCAAAATAATTCTACCTGGGTTTGCTGATAATAGTGAAAAATATTTGATAAAATTATGTTTAACCTAAAAATTATATTTTAAAACTGTGTATATGTTCAGTGAGTGTTTTTAAAAAATATTTCTATTTAATTTTTGTTGAATTTGTAAATAAATTAACATATATTTGATTATGAAAATATTTTGATTTAGGTAGAAAAAAATATTTTTTGCATTAAATATTTTAAAGTAATCATTTACCTCAGTAATTATTTCATGTTATTAATTCAAAACTCTCAGTTCTGAAAGACAATATCATTAAAAATTGCATGCTAGAAATAAAAAATTTTATAAAGTAATTGAGAATTGTAACTAAATTTAATAAATTTGAAATAAATAGTAAAAATAATATTCTTCAGGAGGTATGGTAAAAATATTTTAAACTTTTTTTTTAAATCTTTAACATGCTAGTGACATATGTAAGAGAGTTTGAGCTCAACCCGTCCAAATAATATTCAAACATTTTGAGTGTCTTTGTGTTTGTCTGCTGCTCAACAAATAAAAATTGAAATTTTAGGTGTGTTGCCCATCCGGTATAGTGGTTAGCGACGCTGACTGCTGTGCCGTAGGGTCTGGGTTTGAATCCTGGAGAAGACATGGTATGACATATGTATAGTGCCTTCACAGCATTAGGGTACTATAAATAGCCGTTGAGCTGCAAGTCCTCTCGTGTGATTGGTGGAAGGGGAAGAGAGGTGGGAGGCCCCTGACCACCCCAGGTGTCCTCCCTCAAATTTGGGGTGGAAACGAGCCAAATCGTACTGTCACCTGTATGGTGCTCAAAGCTACAGCTAACGACAGGTACCACTTAGCCCTTTCCCTTGATGAATTTCGTGGGCCTCGATCTGACCTTTGCCCATCAGGTGGCATCAGTAACAACAACAATTTTGGGTGTATGGAAAAAATAAATTTTTAAACTAACAAGATTTCAAGTTGTAGAAAATCGAAATATCTAAAAACTTGAGTATACACCTTTCACTTTTTTCCATGGTTTTATTTAACAATTCATATTTAACATGTGTTTTTCAATTGTTTTATGTTTTTAGAATTAGAAAAATATTTATCAGTTGGTGAAAATTGTATTATAGTATAAAACTTTTATGTTGCCTGTTGTTTCAGAACTTTTGTTTAATGTTATAGAATCTTTGATATAAACCCCTGTGACTCAGAAAAACTTGAACATTATTTTACAATATTTGGAGTGGCTGAGGTAGCCGAGTGGTATAGGTGTCGGATCGTGGCTGGCTTTGTCATGAGTTCGAGCCCAGTACCACTAAAGACCCGCCGTGTAGGGGAGCGATGCTCGTTAGATCTGTCGAGAGCTGAAACGTCCTCCCGTTGGTGTGGTGTGGTAGTTAGGAGAGGGGGGGTGCTAGCTCACAGGTGTCGTCCACGTCACTTGACCATGGTTCAAAATTATGTGGTCCATCATTAAAAGCACTCGTGTAGCTGAACAGTACGATATTAATATTCACTCACTCACTTACAATATTTGGAAAAGGGCTAATTGTATAGTGTGAAATATATACACAAAGAATGCATTTGTAATAGAAATTATTTATTTTTATTAATTAATCCCTTAATGATATAATTTAGTTCCCTCTGGGTTTTCATCATTGATATCAATTTTATCTTGCTGTGGTTAGAATTTCAAGTGTTTGTTCATTTTATTTTATATTCTGATTAAACCATGTCAAATTTCGAAGGGATAAATAGCCTCAGAAGTAACCAAGCCTGGGCAACTTACACTTAACCCTCAACTGTGTAGTCAGCCTCTAACTGAAGTATGTTACAAAGCCATGCTGAGTTGCAAGTGTTCTTATATCTCAAGGCCGTATGGTATTGAAAGTACCCTATTGTGAATGGTGGTCTGGAAATGTGCTCCACTTTGGAATTGATTCTTATAAAAAAAGGCCATTTTTCTATCTTTCAGATTGTTGTAAAATACCTCATATGTATATCTTTGAATGCCAACAAAAAATAGTATAAATTTTCTCATGATGTGATGCAAGTTTAAAATATCCTTGAAACTTGATTGTATAATTTGTAGTGCACATTTTAACTTTTAGAATAGAAGTTGGTGTTTATACTTATATCCTAGAATTAGGATGTATGTATGGTAATGTATTTTGCAATTATGAATATTACGGCATGCATTACATTTAACTTGTTACTTTAAATACATAGGCTAATACATAGATCTGACTTATTGGAATTTGCAAATTGACTTATTTGCAAACTGAATTTGTTTAAAATTGAGCTTTGCTATTAGACTGTTTGTGGTGCAATTTTTTATCACATTTTAAATATGTGTGTAATATTTATTACTATAATCTAATTCTGAATGAAAGAATTTAAAAAGTTTTTCTAACTAAAAAAATTTAAAAATGTTACTTTTTAGAGGTTTGTTCATCATTGACCCCAAGCAGGTAGTGCGCCAAATAACTATAAATGATTTACCAATTGGACGTTCTGTTGATGAAACTTTAAGATTAGTAAAAGCTTTACAGTTTCATGAGAAACATGGTGAAGGTGAGTGTTTTTCTATGTAATAAATAGCCTTTGTTTCTGTTATGTAATGGAGCAGCTGAGTAATTAAACCAGTGATTAAAATAAAAAAGAACAAGTACTAACTTTTGATTGCATCTGTTTAGATCTTAACTGTATTGTTTGTTAACTGTCACATCAAATGAACTATTTGAAACATATTACTTGACACTAAACGCCCAGGATTTCAATTACCCTTAAACATCCATTGGGGTCGTTTCAACATCGCAGTATAAGATATATAAAATTATTGTAATAACTAAATAATTGCTGGACTATTGTTCAGTAGGGTTTGATATTTTTAATATTTCATGTAATTATCATGTATTAGGACCCTTTATATCATAAAAAACTCACGTTGACATTATGCTTTGCGAAGCGTGTTGGACCACTGCTTTGTCACAAAACATTTCAAGTCGCAAATCAGCCACGAATATTACTAATATGCAGTATCCATTGTGTGCCATCCCTAACGACATATATATTAGGATTTACTAGAATATTATCAAGTTCATCTGCGCTTTCTTCAGATTCTTCACGGTCACTTTCATTCAATCTTATGTCTTCATCTGAATCTAAATTAGAACAAGACCGCTCACACACATCACCATCCCATTCATTCTCGGTAAGCTCTTGCAACAAACTAAACTGCTGGCCACCATAAATGCAACACCCTGAAGAAAGCATGCAAATAACATGAAATTTACAACATTCATTAGCGGAGTTGAGATATGCAAATGATTAGAATTTTTTTTTCAGCGCAGACACACATCACGCACGCCTCTGGTGCCACCTCGATGCATTATTTAAGGCTTGGAGATTTCGACGATTTCAAGTTCGGCAATTGTGTTTTTCTTGTGGTTTTTTCAAAAAACGATCAGTTATGGCTCGTAGAAAACAGCGATCAGCTTTTGATCAAGTATCCGAGTTTGACAGAGGAAGGATAGTGGCCTGCTGAGATTGTGGATTATCTTTCAGGGAAATCGGTAGTCGTGTTGGATGAAACCAAACAACTGTAATGCGGATATGTGACCATTGGATGCAGGAGGGTACGACGGACCCACGTGGTCGATCGCATCCATCTCAGTGCACCACTTCACGTGAGAACAGGCAAATTGTATGTATGGCAGTGACGGATTGCTCAGTCACATCACGAACCATAGCCCAGCACATTGTGTCTGTGCGTACCATTCGACGCCGTTTACAGCAGAGTGGTCTGTCCACAAGACGTCCATTGCTTGATCTACCCTTGACGCAGAACCACAGACATCTCCGCCGCCAATGGTGCGATGAAAGAAGGATGTGGGTGGCAAAATGGAATGAAGTTGTCTTTACTGACAAGTCACGCATCTGTCTGCAACACCATGATGGTCGGATTCAAGTCTGGAAACACCATGGAGATTGGATACTAAACAGCTGCGTTTTGCACCGCCACACTGGTCCTGCACTGTCTATTATGGTATGGGGCGGTATTGGATATCACTCTCGAACTCCTCTAGTACGCATTGCCGGTACTTTAAACAACCAGCGCTACATCTCCGAGGTGTTGGAGCCAGTTGTTCTTCCTTACCTTCAGGGCTTGGCCGCAGCCATATTTCAACAGGATAATGCGCGACCACACATGGCACGCATTGTCCAAAGTTTCTTCGTCAATCACCAGATTGAATTGCTTCCCTGGCCCGCTTGCTCTCAGGATCTTTCGCCGATAAAAAACATGTGGTCCATGGTTGCTCAACGATTGACCGAGATTACACCCCCAGCTGCCACACCAGATCAACTTTGGCAACGTGTGGAAGCTGCTTGGTCTGCTGTACCCCAAGAACACATCCAAAGTCTCTTTGAATCAATGCCGAGGCGTGTGGCAGCAATGATCTCCAACAATGGCGACTACTCTGGCTACTGATTCTGGAAGAAACCACACTTCACAGAAGTCTATAAATTTAATCATTTGATACTTGGTCAACATGTTATCTACAAAATAAATTTTGTTGTGCTATCTCTTGTCTTTCTTGGTGTTGCATTTAAGATGGCCAGAGCAGTGTAGTAATTTCATCAGGGCTTAGACCTTTCCTATAAGTCATCATTTCATGGTTTCTGCTCTGCACAAGGTTCAAAAATTGAATGAAATTTTTTCTGAGCAAATAAGCAAATGCTATGGTATGAAACAATTAGACACAGCGATTTTAATTTACACTGACTTATTTCCGCTGTTAACCCAATAACATTGCATTCAAGGTCAAATAAATGGGTAATATTACTTCCAGAAGTTTGTTTTGCTAATGGTATCTACTTGGTGAACAATTTTCTGCTGAACGACAGCTATATGTACCGATGAATTGCCTTAGTGTTGTAACGATGCAATAGGTAGATTTAGGTTGGAGTTGTAGGCATATTTAGTTGTAAAATCTCTCCTAATTAACCTGGAACCACAAGCTTTCTCTGTGTAATCACCATGGAAAATGATTAAAAGCCGCAAAAAATTCCCAAATTCACGAAAGGAGAACAAACTAAACAGGCTCTGTCCAATCGATACTGATGAATGTTCGAATGTTAATTTACGTATTAAAAATGAAATTGTAAAGTAATTATAAAAAAAACCTATTTTGTCTGAAAAGATATAGTAGAAGAAAGCTCATAATGTGAAATCCCATGTATATAATGGCACTGTCTTTTAATGAGGACAATTACACAGCACTAGCACAATAACGGAACTTGTGTTCAGCATATTGAATAAATAATCCATAACAATTGATTAAAAAAAAAACTTTCATGTCTAAATTTTTAAGTCTTAAAATTTTCTGACAGGCACTTTTTTTTTCCAGTGAAATACCTGTTGCACATTTCTGTTGAAAGTAGGGCATCGAATTGTAATTTTCTTTCATTCCTCCAAAAATAACGATTTTCTATTCAGTTCCAAAAGAATAAATTTGTATGTTTATTACTTGTGCTAAAAATATAATTCTATCAAAGTTTAGAAGATTTTTTTTTTTAATTGGTACACTATGTGAATTTTTTGATATAATTAACCAGCATATACACGATATGAGTGGTGAGCATTGGTATTGCTATTCATTCGCAAAATCACATTTGACAACTAAGTTCATAATTATGTCACTTATGCACACCCTGGTTGCTTGACGCTCACATTTGTGCACTTGTTCTCACAATAATTATGTAAGAAAATTTGTTTATTTATTTTTTCATATCAAAATTTACTAATTATAATTATATCTGCTAATGTGGTTTCACTCAGATTACTTCTGCTATGTCTTGGAAAATAAATTTCATGTCTGATTTTAATCAGATCAAACCTAATTAGAAAATAAATTTCACCCTTTCAACGCTAACGAGAAGCTTGATCTGCCAAAACCACCATTGCAATCTTATATGAGAGCGGATAGGTAATTTAATTTTCTATCCAGAAATCTTAAAACATTATGTTTTATATGCAGTGCATCAAAACAGGAAATCGAGAGAAGCGATGTACGTTTAATGATGATAATTATGGGGGTATAAGGGAAAGTTCTGTTTTTGAACATGTGCACTTTTATGCATTGTCGATCCTTAGCAAGAATTCGGATCCAATTGAAACTGGTTTAAACAGTTGGATTAGTAAATGTTTGATGATTTAAAAACATTTTTTTTGCAATTTGTTCGGTTTCTATAAACACATAAAACTGTCGGCTTTAGTGAAGAAGTGCACTTTAGACATTGCAAGTAGTTTGTGCTCCAAAAAGGGAATAACGTGATGGAGCCAAAGAGAAATTAGTATAACATGCTGGGAGAGGAAGCAGTAACAGTTCAAACATGCCAAAGATAGTTTGAGAAATTTTGCTTGGGTGAATTTACTCTGAGAGATGAACCCAAGTCAGGAAGGCCATCAGATGTTAGTGACGAAGTATTACGTAGTATGATCAGGACAAATCCCACATTAACTTCCACAGAAGTGGGCTTCAATCTTGGAATTCATAGACTACTGCTTTGTGGATTACATTAAAAGGCTTGGTTTTGTGGGAAAACTCTCAGTTTGGGTGCCATACGAATTAAGTGTGTGGGGGGAATAAAAGACAGAATTTGGATGTGTTCTTCAAATCTTACTCATCAGAAAAAGGAACTATTTTTGGACCATTTGATGACTGGATATGAAAATTGGGATATTGTGCGAACACGTGGTTAGAAAAAAAGCATATGTTTATAAAGGGAAGACACTACCATCCACATCCAAAGCTAGCGTGCATTAGAACAAGGTTATGTTGTGTTGTTGGTGAGACAGCAAGGGTATAGAGCTCTATGAGATGAGCCACTAAAAGAAAATGAAATAGTCGTTCCTGTTCGCAACTTGATGTTTTGAATAAAGAATTCAAAATAAACATCCATCTTTGGCCTACAGAAAGGGTGTGATTCTTCATGACAACGCTAGGTTACATGTAGCAAGGACCACTGCATAAAATGTTGAAGAGTTGGATTTGGGAAATTTTACCTCAGCCAGCATGTACTCCTCATATTGCACCATCGACTATCATCTGTTCAAGTCGCTGGAAAACTTTCTTGATAGAAATATATGAATTATATATGAGGGCGTCCAAATGACAGTGGAAGATTACTTTGTCTTTAAAACAGAAGTCTCTTTTCCCAGGGTGTTAGATAAGCTGCCAGAGCACTAAAAATAGTTGTAAATAACAAAAAAAATTATATTTTGGATTATATATTTGTTATAGAAAGTGATTTTTTTTTACTTCGAAAACAGAATGACAGGAATTTTCCTTACACCCAGTATATCATTGACGTTAAATTAGAAAATATTTATATGTTGGTTACAGTAACCAAATGACTGAAGAGATATCGAATTGAAGTAAACCGATATTTTTTTCTTGTTCAGTTCTGGTTCGAATCCCTGGTTGAAATTGTTAAAACTGACTGATTTAGAATGAATTGCATGAAAGACAATTTTTTTAGAAATATTGCTGGCAATCTCAAACTTTTGTATCAAAACTTATGGCACAATTAAGTAGTATCATGTCTGTATGTAAATCTACAACATTTCATTCTTAATATGTGTGCCTCAAAAGAATCATTGCTAATCGAGAAAAACTACACTCATGTCCAAAATTAAGATCACAAACATGTTTTTCGTCATAATTTTAAATTTCGTGAAAAACTTTTAGAATTTGTATTTTATATATTTTAAAGAACGAGTAGTACAATATCAACCTTCAGTGTAGGAAAGATGTTTAGCATTACTTTTTGCAAAATTACTGGATTGAGACCTTTTAAACATATGAGATTTTTCCTGCAGTTTTGTGAATATTGCATTAAAATAAATAATTTAGCCTGTTAGCAGTGAGGATGACTTCTCATAATCATTCAGATGATTACTTGAGATGGAGAGCTGTTAGCAGGCTTGAAGCTGGCCAGTCTGATGTGTAGGTGGCTCAATCATGACAATTGGCCCAGAAGTGGTCTCCCGGCTGTGGAATCAATTCCAAACAAGTGGTACTGTCATGAGGAAGGTATGCCAAGGTTTCCACAGAGCATCAACATCTGCACAAGATCGCTCCTTTGCTTTAAGTGCAGGATGACATAGGTGGACAGTGGCTCCTCAGCTTGCTCATGGCCTTGCTTTAGTGTCTGGAAGAAGAATTTCCGTTTGAAATGCTCTACAGCCGTCTTACAGAGACTGTCCTTTACGCCCGGCCTCCAGACTTGTGTGTGTGCTTTAGACTGCATCCAACAGGAAAGACAGGATATTTGTGGAGCTGAAAACATCTGTCGTGGACACCACAAGAAGGAGGTCATGTTCTTTTCATAAATTAGTCGAAATTCCTCAGTCAAAGTGATTCTCATTGAGTCTTCATCTGGAGAGAAAGTGGTGCTCGCTTTCATCCCTCCTAATAACAAAAATCGATAGATTTCGTGGCAAAGAAATCCTTGTGTTGGGTAGTCGTACAACCCTGTACATTTTTAATTCGAGTACTGTCAACTCACAGCGCCATATGAGGTTCTGGAAGCCTATATGAGGTTTTTTTGGATGCTAGGCCAGGACTACATTTTTATGAACGAAAATGAGTGATCACACAGAACTCGCATTGTTGATGAATTTTACTAGGGAAGAGATATTCGCCATATGGATTGACCCTCAAGTTAGCCGGATCTAAATCCTATTTAACATATTTGAAATGGTCTAGGAAAAGCCATTTCCTAGCATCCCCCCCCCCCTCCAAGGCTTCTAGAAGTCAAAAATCGTGCTTTTAGAAGAATGGGCTTTGTTGCCACAAATATTTATTGACACCCTCATTAACAGTATGACAGCTCGTTATGAAGCTTGTACACCGGTGCGCAGAGGTCACACTTCAAGTTAGACAGACTTCTAATGAGAAAAATGCTTTATCTATGATTCATGATTTCACACTTTTTGCTCTATCCTGCATCTTAATTCAAAATTAAAATCTTTTCTACATGGTTATGTGTTGCTATATTCTTTCTCGCACTGTGATATGTCTCTGCGAAATTTCATGGCAATGAAGTGAATAATTCATGAGTTTTCCTAGATTTTGTGACCTTAATTTGGGATGTGATTGTACTTGCATAGTTGAATTCAGCATAAAAAAGTTCTATATGAATCATACTTTTTGCTCTTGAGCCAAACAAAAACTTTTTGTTTACTAATAGAAATAGCCTTTAGCTTCCTAATCGAAATTAACTTATCAATACTTTATTTAATATTAAATAGTAAAGTATTTATTTATTGAGGATATGTAGTTTCGTTTATTAAAAATGTTGGCAATAAATATTTTATGATGATGTATTTCAGATTTAAATATGGAATTACTTGTGAAAAAAAATCAATAAAGGAAAAATTCATTTTGAATAATCTTTTATTTGAACTGTAACTTACTTGGAAATGTACATTTTTGCATCAGATGAATGCCTACTTTTATATGTTGACTAATATTCTGATTATATTTAAATAACATGAAGAAAATTTTGTAATTAGCTTCATGTATGAGACAGGTTTTAAAATATTTTTTCATGTAAAAATGTATGGTTTACCGAAATATATTTTGTGAAGTTTGTAAAAATCTTTAGTTATTTTTGTACTGTCTAAAGCAGTGATTCTGAACCTTTTTTTTGTTGTTGCAGTACACTTTTAAAAGATTCAAAATCTGGGGGCACACTAACAATAAAATAAGTTTAAAAGAATTTTATTTATGTAATAATATTCTATCCATGAAAGGATAAGTTAACCCCTTCGGGATGAACGTCCCAAATGTGAGCCAGTGCAAAACAGCGCCAGAGGCCGAATGACTCAAAAATCGGACAGCGTGTTTCTTCTCTGTAGGCCGAACGACTCACATTTGCACCAGGCATTTGGAACATTTTGTTAGTTCAGTTTTTTGGCAATAGATGGCATTCTATGACTATAAGATTTGAGATACATGGAGATCTGACCTTCTAGTCAAAATGAGAGAAATATATATTACTCACACATACGTGGGGTTTCTTTTATAAACATATGGGGAAGGGAATGTTTTCGAATTGAGTGCTTTACGACTGTTCTTGAAATGAACATGTGGTTTTGTTTATAGTGAAGATGAGAGATTTATTTTTTCTAAAGCAATTGATTTAGGTTTGTAGTTTAGTTTTTAATGGATAATTAGATCTGGGAGACAAAATTTGTCTTTTTTTTCCCTACCTTTTTTACAAGGTCGACTTTAACAAATGCTGACTATAAAATGTTTAAAAACTTTTACTTAAACAGAAAGTGGCTGAAGTAAATAAAGTATATTAATACGAAATATATAAAGCATATGTTGTTCGTATAATATACCAAAAATATTGAACAATGCGTTTATATTTCGGTATTTTTATGGATTTAGGCTTAACTACACACAAAACCCTCCGGCCTGTGAGTGACACTTGCGCTGGAAACCTCCTGCCCTGGCGGTACGCACGCATTTGCGTCCTTCGTCCCAAAAGGGTGAAATACGCCATGAATACCCTTAGTTTATTTCTATAAAACGGCCGAATGACTCGATTCCGGATTTTATTTTATTTTTCTCATAGTATAAATAATAATTTAAAAAAAAATTGTCAGCACACAAAAGTGCTGCAGAACAGTGGTTGAGAATCATTGGTCTAAAAAAAATGCTTCACTTTTTATTAAAAAAATGGCACGTATCATATAAACTCAACTGTATGACGGCTGTTTTTATTTATTTTGAATATGAACATGGAATTTTTCAAGAATTTTTATTTATGATTTTACGAGTAAGGATTTCATTTCATGCCATTTTGTAGTTATTTTAATAATTGCTCCTTTATTACTATTTTATGTTTAAGAGATGTCTTGACATTCTTGTTCAACATTTTCGTCTTTATTTGATTGCAAAGGGTTGACGCCCGATTTGGAGAAAAGTAAATTGCTTCCATTTTTTTTTTTTAATCTTACAAGGCCATGGCACGACTAAGGAAATTCATTTGGGGTCGAGACTTGGTGTAATAGTAGTACTCCTTTAGGGTGTTCAACCCTCAATGTAATTCCGCTGAATGGCCAGTCAGTTCGGAGAAAAAAGCCTTCAAAATTCATGCTTACAATTAAATTTCAATTTTCTCCAACGATTTTGTAGCTTGGTTGATATATCGTCTGCATGCTATGCGCAAGGTCTGGGTTCGATTCATCGGTCAATTTTTTTTTCATTTCATTTAATTATTTTTAAAGTTAAATAATCTTATTTCTGAAATGTTTATTAAATATTAAATGATATTTTATGTAATTATTTTGTATTTTACAAAGTAAAAACAATTAAATAATTTTATTATTTAAAATAATTTTTAATAAGAATTATTATTAAAATTATTAATTTATTCTTAAAATTATTATTAATTTATTATTGAAATTGTTTGTACATATTTTGTACATGTGTCGATAGCTCTATGATTTAATTTAGATGCGAAATAACGAATTTGCCATTTTTACCAAATCGACTTCTTTATTCGAACGAAAAACGAAAACAAACAACACAAACAGAAAAAGAAATACACGAAAAGGGAGGTTGTTCCATTTCTCCCCTGCCAGAGGGGCGCAGTGACCAGGGATGGCGTAATGAGTACGTAACATCCCGCCCCACGTTTAAATAACAAATTATCAAAAAACACAAATTGCTACAATATTCAATGCTAAATGCTCTAAATTATACACATATCAGAATAACAAATACAAATATAACAAATATCAAAATAATAAGTACAAATACAAATATAAAGCAATAATATAATATAAATAAAATGAAAAAAAATACAATTATGCAGAGGATTTTAAACTTGCTACTGGCAGAATTGCGATGCTATTGATTGACCTTTTCAAAATTTTATCCTTTATTTTTACTTTAACCACACATACCAGACCATCAGAACCAGGTATAACTTCTGTGATTCTGCCTAAGCTCCATTTGCACGTTGGCACATTATCTTCCTTTATTAACACTAAAATTCCTATTTTAACATTATTTTGTTCAAACAACCATTTAGTCCTTTGTTGTAGATTAGAAAGATAATCTCGATGCCATTTGACCCAAATAATTTGTACCATTTTTATCAACCTTTGCCACTTATCCAATCTATTTATCTCTAAATCAATCAAACTAGGCTCGTGAATAGCATTTAAAGATTTTCCAATTAAGAAATGGCCCGGTGTGAGGACTTCACAGTCATCCAGGTCATTAGACAATGGACAGATAGGGCACGAGTTTAAAATTGCCTCTACTTGGTTCATGACAGTTCTAAATTCCTCAAATGTTAGCTTGGCATCTCCAACAACTCTTTTAAAATGATATTTAAAGGACTTGACTCCCGCTTCCCAGAGCCCTCCAAAGTTAGGGGCTCTGGGAGGAGAAAAGTTCCAATTAATACTCTCTGATGCATAATATGCCGCCAACTCCTCATTTGGATTACATACCATCTATTACAAGCTTTTTAGCTCTCTTTGAGCCGCAACAAACGTCTGTGAAAAGTGTTTTGCTAATTCCACACTGAGCAAAGAATATTTTTAACGTGGCTATAAAGGCGCCAGTCGTAAATCTGTAATGATTTCAAAATGAGTGGCTCTGGCAATAAAACAAACAAAAAAGGTTACATAGATTTTATGATACACACCTTTTCGCTGTCCCTTATATTTAATATAGAGAGAGAATGGCCCTAAAAAATCGATCCCACAGCAATTAAATACAAAATCCTGGTTTACACGTTTACTTGGAAGTGAACCCATCAACTGCTCGCAAAGTTTAGGTTTAGATTTGAAACAAGCAACACATTCGTGAGTAATTTTATGAGCTAGAGGTCTGCCATTTAGAATCCAGAATTTCTGCCGAACAAAGGATAAAAGTGCCTGAGGGCCCGCATGCAAGTTTTTTATGTGATAGTACAACATAATTAGTTTTGAAAATTTATGAGTATGAGGTAGGACAATTGGAAATTTCGAGTTAAATGACATATTTGAATTTACCAATCTTCCCCCAACTCTGAGAAGGCCTTTTCCATCCAAGAAAACATTTAAAAATTTTAACTTGCTTGTTTTAGAAATTTCCTTACCTGCAGCCAAACATTTAATTTCTTCATAAAAACTCTCCTGTTGTACTATTTTAACTAAAGCATTTGTAGCTCCTTCCAGTTCTTGATTTGTAAGAATGCCAAACTGTTTAGAGGCAGGATACATACAATTAAAGTAGAACCTGAAAATATAACTTAAATCCGAACAAGTTTAGTAAAACTGTTTGTAATATTTAAACAATTATCAAAGAATACAGATGGGCCTGTATGGGTAACAAAGGTGTATACAATGTTAGGGTTTTTAAGTTCCTCGAAAAAGTTGTCATCTTTCTGTGAAACGACTGAGTCTGAGTTCAAAGTTTTGTCCTTCAAAAAAGAAGGACCTTTCCATCAAAGTTCATCTTGAAGCTGTAATTTAGTAGCACCTCTTGAAATTAAATCAGCCGGGTTGTCCTTTGTTTTTACATGGTGCCAGGAAAAGGTTTGAGTCAATTCTTGAATTAAAGACACCCGATTTGCTACAAAGACTTTCAAAAGGTGTGGCTGCATTTGGATCCAATCCAAAACAACTTTCGAATCCGAAAAGAGATGAACTTCGTCAAATTTTAAATCAATAATTTTAACAATCTTTGTGGCCAATTTCGATAACAATGTTGCAGCAAGCAGTTCAAGCCTAGGTATTGACAAAATCTTGAGTGGGCAATGCGAGTCTTGCTGCAAAGTAATCTTATCTGAGTTTCGTTTGCAGTCTCAGATTTTACGTATAGGCATGCCCCATAAGCTTGGGATGATGCATCTGCAAATCCGATAAGTTGAACTGCAACGGAATCCTTCAGTAAAATGCACCGAGGTATTTTCAAGTCCTTCAATCGATGCAGTTCGGCCACGTATCTCTGGAAAGTTTCAATTTCTTGACGAGGCAAGGTTTGATCCCAGTCAATTTTTAATAGCCAAATTTTTTGAATCATCATTTTGGCTTTAATGATTATCGGTTGAAGCAGTCCTAGTGGATCGTACAGTTTCGAAATAAATGACAAGGCGGTTCTTTTAGTAATAGTCACTGGAACCTCCTGCAAATTCATCTGATACATGAAGATGTCCTCTCTAGGTCTCCACGACAATCCTAATGTCTTTACTAATTCATCATTTTCATTGAATAGGAACTCCTTGTTTTCAGTTGGCACGTCTTTCAACAATTCCTCACTGTTGGTGCTCCACTTGTAAAGATGAAAACAACTCTTTCATCAAGTCAATTAGTTATCGCTGCATCTTTTTAGCAGTAGTGATGTCGTCTTCTCCTGACAAAATGTCATCCGTGTAGGTGCTATTTTGGATAACTGGAGCGGCAAGTGGGTACTTGTGCTTCCCTTCATGGGCTACTTGTAGAAGGCATCTAGTAGCTAAATATGGAGCTGGTTTGGTCCCATGCATATCCGTTTTCAAGCGATAAGACACGATATCTTCTTCAGGCGATGATCTCCATAAAATTCTGAGAAAATCTGGTTGATGCTGCTGTACCTTTATTTATCGAAACATCTTCTTTATGTCACTCGAAAAAGCCACGACATATTTTCTAAATCTTAAAAGAATACCAAACAAATCAGATTGAACAGTGCCTCCTTTAAGCAAAATGTCATTCAAAGAGTTTCCGTTGCTACTTTTGCATGATGCATCAAGCACGACTCTTAGCTTAGTCGTTTTGCTCTCAGGGCGAATCACAGCATGGTGAGGTATGTAATAATGTAATCCTGGCTCCTCATCTTTAACTCGCTGCATGTGATCAAGATCCTCATATTCTTGTAGAAATTCGACATATTTATCATTTGTATCAGGTTCTCTAACAAATCGCCTTTCCAACATTTTTAATCTTCGAATAGCTGTAGACTTGGGCTGTCCCAGTTCAATGTCACTGTCTTTCATGGGCATCTCGACGCAAAAATGCCCTTCAGTGTCCCTAATCATAGTTTTCAAAAAATGTTCATCACATTTCTTAAGTTCGTCACTAACAAACTTGGTGGGTACAGTTTCTTCTACTTCCCAGAAGGATTTTAAAGTATTTAAAGTTTTAGACTTTCCAAGTCTCTTGTGATCAAACCACAATGCAATGAGCCACTTGAGAACCCTGAGGTGTTACCACTAATTATATAGCAAAATTCAGTATTTTGTAAAATCAAGTTACCATTATCTAAATTGTATTTGCCATCTTTCAAAGTATCAAAGAAAATATCTGCTGATAATAAGGCATCGATAGAATTACCTATATTAAAAGTGGGGTCTGCTAGATGCACATCCTTTGGAAACACAATATGTGAAATATCAAAGGAATTAACAGATATCATATTTGTAATTTTGGGTACAACATGAAAATCCACAACACGTGTATATGATCCAGAACCATTTGAAATTACCCGTTTGATTTTATATTAACATTCAAACCACCCAAACCAGAGACCGACATATCAGTTTTTAATTTGCGCAAATTCAAGAAATTTGCCGTGCTCGACCTCAATAGTGCAACTTGCGACCCGCTGTCTGCGAGAACGCATAAGGGAACTTTTCCCCAACAGAATTTTCAACATAAATAATACAAGTCGATAAAATAATATCATTTTTATGTTTCTGGGAAGCGGAAACATTCATGTTCACTCCCGAAACCTGACCTTGAACAACGTTGTTTTGAGCACTCGGAAAATTAAAAGAATTCCCATCAGTTTTAGTTTGCTTATTTGTTATGCCAGAATTTTGAAAACAAATCTGTTCGAACCCATCATCTTGGTGCCAGGTGTCTGGTTGGGATGACTCAAATTGTTGCCTTTCCTGAATTTTTTCATAAACAAAATGTAGCAACTGATTGTGGTTCTTTTTGCAAAAACAAATATGCTTAGATTTGCATTGTGATACCCTATGGTTTGGTTTCAGGCATTTTAAACACCTATTCAAAGATTTTACAGTATCATACCTCTTTCTAACACACATGGTTTTTAAATTTATCACAGTTATACAGGTCATGGTTCAAGAAACAAAGCTTACATTTTTTATCAATATTTGCATCTTTATGCAACATGAAGTTTTTGTGACGTGGAGAGTCTTTAAAATTTTGTTTATACATCTTGTCCCTGCGGGTAGCAGGTTTTCTAAAAATAAACAACGCTTATGCAAAAAAGCCTAAAAATCATCCCACTTAGTAATGTTTGTACTCTCCAAGGTCATTTCGAAAAGACGCTTTGTCTCTGTATCCAAAACCTGCATAACCAATTGCATTAACAACAATTCTGAGAAGGTATTATGTTCAATTTTTAGTAACTTTCATGCTCTCACTTGTTTAAGTACAAGTGTCAACCAAACTTCTTAAATCACCATGTGAATCAACCCTAATTTTTTCATATTTTAGCATCACCAAAGCATTTATATGTTTGTTTATAATTAATCTTTTGTTCTCAAACCTCTGCTCTAGAGCCAGAAACAACGAATCGTATGTGTCATCCACAGTTTGGACATTTTTTGCAAACCTCATTAAACACGATTGTAAATACTGCAATTTTTGTTTATCATTTAAACCACAATTTTCAATTATTTCTTTAAATTGCTTTGTAAAAACAAACCATGTTTCAATGTCACCATTAAACTGTGGAAGCGATAATTCTGGTAGTCTAGGGCAAGGTTTGATAACATTAGACGCAACATTTGAACCCATTTCATTACTATTTTTATTATATTTTAAATTCAAAGATTTAAGTTTTACCTCGAGTTTCTGAATATGCTCATTGCAGGTGGTAATTTTTGCATCAAATTTATCAAACTGCATCTATTAGAGACGTGAAAATTTCTTCTTTCACTTCTTCAAATTTTATATTAAGTATTTCAAGGTGACTTAACTTTATCGTTAATACTTCTTTCTCGTCTTCATCAAAAGTATCCACAAACGTAATGAATCCACTGATCTGTTTTTCAATGTCAGAGAACTTCCTTTTGAGAGCTTTGCCTTTCGCCATTATGCCTTCAAAGCGATGAAAACAAATAAAGATTTTCAAACAATATATTTTAAATCCACAAGTCCTGGAAATTTACTAGAAGTCCGGCTCGACAAACCATTATGTTTGTACATATTTTGTACATGTGTCGATAGCTCTATGATTTAATTTAGATGCGAAATAACGAATTTGCCATTTTTACCAAATCAACTTCTTTATTCGAACAAAAAACGAAAACAAACAACACACACAGAAAAAGAAATACACGAAAAGGGGGATTGTTCCATTTCTCCCCTGCCAAAGGGGCGCGGTGACCAGGGATGACGTAATGAGTATGTAACAGAAATTATTAATTTATTATTAAATTTGTTATTTATTGAAATAATTATTAATTTTTTAAAATTATTTAAATAAACTTTTTAAAATTATTTAAATTTATTTAAAAATGATTTATTAAATGTTTTATAAAATACTTAAATTAATAGTATATAAAAAAGACATATTTTTTATTATATTAATTATAAAATAATTAATTTAATAATAATATACTTTATAAATTATTTTATATTGTATATAATATTTTATTTATAGTATATTTTATTTCACATTATAAAACTATTTGTAACTAATTTTTATGTATAATATCATTTAATATTTATTATATATTTTAATATAAATATTATTTATTAATATAAAAATATATTTATAAAATTTAATAAAAATATTTATATAGTTACAGTATTTTTTTACATTATAATATACAAAAAATAATTACATAAAATATCATTTAATATTTAATAAAACTTTCATAAGTAATTTTATTTAATTTTAGAAATAATTAAAGGAAATGAAAAAAAAATTGTCCAATGAATCAAACCCAGACCTCGCGCATAGTATGCAGACGATATATCAACCAAGCTACAAAATTGTTGGAGGAAACTGAAAGTTAATTGTATAAAAGCTAAGCATGAATTTCGAAGGCTTTTTTCCCCGAATTGGCTGGCCATTCGGCGGAATTACATTGAGGGTTGAACACCCTAAAGGAGTACTATTATTACACCGTCTCGACCCCAAATGAATTTCCTTAGTCGTGCCCTCTCCTTGTTAACTGCTCCAGTAAAGAAAATTCAATGTCTAGTTTACTTTGATCCATGAATTCACATCTAAAATTTTTAGGAATCATATTTCTTGTTGATATTAGGTATGTGAGTGTGAGGCAGATAAGTATGTTTCTTAAATAATAAACTAACTATGAGTTATTCTTTAAGCAATTAATACAGAAAAGTATGAGAGAAGCTCAGAGTAAAAATATACTACAAATTTTTTTAAAAAAATATTATATCCTCTAAGTCTCAAGATAAATAGTTGATTCAATTTCATGCTATATTTTTATTTTTATTTTACTAAACTTTTACTATTGTAATGTATTTCTAAGAATACAAAAAATATATTTTACTCAACACTTTTATTAAATTTGCTGTATGTTACACTGTGTAAGCAGCAAAATCAATTTCTGTATTTATAGCATTGAAAGTTTTGTATTCATAGACAAATGTAAAGTGCTCATTTTTTAAATTTATAATAGATTTAAAAACTCTTTGAGGTTGCAGTCTCCACATCTCATTTCACGTAGACATTTTTCAGTGTCATTTATACCTATTTAATTTTTTTCCCTTCCCTCTAGTGTGCCCTGCTAATTGGAAACCTAATTCACCAACGATCAAACCTGATGTAAAAGGGGCAATGGAATATTTTGACAAGAATCATTAATTATTTGACACCAATAATATTGAAATGTAATTTCTTCAAACTAGTTTTGAGATGTTGCAAAGTCAATGTTGAGTATTTCATTTAATAAAAAAAAGTTTATATTTTCTGCTTTGCTCTTTTATTAAACATAAAAATAACACACACTTATTTACTTTTTTTTAAGTTTTTCATTGAAATTTCAAGTTAAATTAATGGAGCAGGTTTAAAAATATTCAAGAGGATTTTTTCATATTCTTTCAAAACTAAAACTTTGTACATAATAATAAATTGTCTAAAACAGGGGTACTCAACCTTTTTTTCTGCTGGGTCGCATACATATGTGAGCTATTTCACATGGGCCGCAATATGAGGATAAATGGTGGAGAAATGCTTTAAGACCAAGATAACTTTGGAAATTTAAAATCTGTAAAATTGATCAAAATATTATAACTCCTGTTTTGCTTTTTTTTAAAAATTATTTTTTATTTTTGTCACTAACACTAAATTGGAAGCAATTAAGAAACACTCCTTTACAATTTCTGCATCAGTAAACGGTTTCTTATGATTTCCAAAAGTATAACAAACTTCATAGAATGTCTTTGTTACCACTGTGATATTACCACTGACAAAACACTTTGTTGCTTTTGCAAAGATTACTCAAGAAAGTCTATTTAACACCTCTTGAAAAAGATCTTCAAGGAAAAGTGTCATTGAATAATTCCTGTTTATTGGTATTTTTTAAATACAACACTTTCGTGACAAATTAAACAATTACTGATCCATATGTTAATTTTTCACTACAAAATAGTCAACCTCCAAATCGTCTGGAAACAATATATTTTCTTCAAATATATTTTGCAAGATATAAAAGATATTTAAAAATTAGTCCCACCCTTAAAATTGTCGCTACTCCACTGTTGTCTGTTATCACTTACCATAACCACTTCAAATAGAAAAAGAATATCAATTCATACCCGTACGACAGCGAAAGCAAAATTGATATATTTGATTTCTTGGCAAAGATTTTCCCACCAAATTTTTAATACATTGTTCTTAAATAAGTGAATTTCTCAGAGCAATGGGCCATGACCGGGCCACTTAAAAAGGGTCGCAGGTTGAGTATCACTGGTCTAAAATACTGAAAATGAATATTTAATTTTTTTTCTGTTAAATGTTTTGTTTGTTTTTTTTCTTTTCAAATTTGTATTACCTTCTGTCAGAGTTACTTTGTTTTCTCTTTTGCACACATGTATCTGTGATTCAGTCTTTCTGTAATAATGCCCATTCAATTAGACAGTTGCCAAGTCGTAGGATTATGCGGCATGTAAAAGATCCCTAGAGTGTCTGTTTGGCTTGGGTGCTCTCAGCAAAATTAGATCCTTGTGCAGGTTCACATCGTCAAAGCTGAGGTGCCTCCCTCTGGGGAGGAAACTGGGCGTCAAAATTACTAGTTGTAATTGGTATCGC
>BMAV01011312.1:0-12420 GCA_019973955.1 Trichonephila inaurata madagascariensis | reverse complement strand
AATATTTTAAATTTTTTATTGTAAAACAAAAAATTTTTATAAGAAATTGCAAGTCAATTGATCACTTTTGTATAACTGTATATACATATATATGTATTTTAGAAAATAAAACATGGCGGAAAGATAAAAACAATTTTATTAGAATATAAATGTGAAAAAAATTTTAAAAAAAATTCAAAAAATAAAATCAAAAAAATATAAAGAAACACCATGACCAGTAAAATTAGGCGGGTTTTCCCAAGCTCAATTTTTAAAATTTCTGAAAAAAAAATCATCTAATTTTGTATGGGAATAAAAAACAGGTTCTTTTTCAACTCCTTTTTTTTAATTGCATCGGGAACTAATCCACTTTTTTCACTTAAATTATTGAAGAAATTAATGGAGACTCTTCTGAATTCTCTTTTTTTCCCAATTTGTCGGAGATTTTTTGTTGAAGGTCTTCTGTATGGTCAGTTATCTCCATATCTAAAAAAAAAGATTGCCAAATTAAAGATATAGAACCTCCCATACACAAACTTTATTCCTAAATGAATACAAAAAAAACACCCCCCTTCACAAAAAAATTTTATTACTCATATTCTTAAAAAAAATATATAAATAATTTTACAGTATAATTAAACTTAGTAAGGTTTTAAAATGAAATATTAATAAAGACAATCAAAGTACCAAATATTAATTCATCAACTTTCTGAAAAAAATTAAACTTGTTTAGTATTAATGCATTTAAAAAAGGAATAAATTATTACTTGAATTTAATGGAGGGTCTTTGATTTCCTACTTTTTTTATGAATTTTTTTTTGGGAAATTTTAAGCTGTGAAGATTTTTTTTTCAAATAATCAGTTACCTAAACCTGAAATAAAAAAGCAAATTTTTTAAGAGATATAAATGCAAAGGGTTTTGGTCTTTCACATCAGTACAAATATACATTAGGTAATCACTAAAAATTTAAAAAAACATTTGAAAAATACATAATTTAGTTTGATTTTAAAAAAAAAGTACTAATAAAGATATATATTATATAATATTAGTCTCAAATACAATTCATTGACTCTATTTAAAAGATTAAACTTGTTTAGTATTAATGCATTTAAAATGGAATAAATTATTACTTGAATTTAATGGAGGGTCTTCTGATTTCTTACTTTTATATGAATTTTTTTGGGAAAATTTTTTTTAAACTTGAGGGTTTTTTTTAAAATAATCAACCTCCATACCTGAAATAAACAGCAAATTTTTGAGATATAAATGCACAAGGTTTTTTGGTTTTACACATCAGTACAAATATACATTAGGTAATCACTTTACAAACAATTCATTTGTAAAATACATAATTAATTTAGTTAGATTTTAAAATAAAGTACTAATAAAAATTAATAGTCTCAAATACTAATTCATTGACTCTATCTAAAAAGATTAAACTTGTTTAGTATTAATGCATTTAAAATGGAATAAATTATTACTTGAATTTAATGGAGGCTCTTCTGATTTCTCTACTTTTATATGAATTTTTTCTGGAAATTCTTTAAGCTGTGAGGATTTTTCTTCAACATAATCAGTTACCTCCATACCTGAAATAAACAGCAAATTTTTTGAGATATAAATGCACAAGGATTTTGGTCTTACACATCAGTACAAATATACATTAGGTTAATCACTAAAAATTGCAAACAATTCATTTGTAAAAATACATAATTAATTTAGTTAGATTTTAAAATAAAGTATTAATAAAGATATATATATATAATATTAGTCTCAAATACTAATTCATTGACTCTATCTAAAAGATTAAACTTGTTTAGTATTAATGCATTTATAATGAAATAAATTATTACGTGTGTTTAATGGAAGCTTTTTCTGCGATTTCTCTACTTATTTTAATTTTTCTGAAAATTCTTAAGGTGTTGGACTTCATATTTCACAACAAGATCAGTTAACTCCAGTAACGGCGCGGCACATATTGCACTAGGAGGCTTGACACATAAGCACAAGATAGACTACAAAGACTGTAAACTGGTTTTGGCCATTGGCGGAAGGAGAGAAGAAAAAAAATAGAGGAACTATTCAGTATTTGAGGTTTTAACCAGTTCAAAATACGCCAAGATCACCAAATAAAGCGAGTATCATTCAAATGTGGGTGTCATGTATTAAATCTGACTACGTCACAGATTTGTTGTTGTGTTACTAATGCGACCTGATCGGCAAAGGCCAGATCAAGACCCATGAAATTCATCATGGTAAAGGGCTAAGTGACGCCTGTCGTTAGCCGTAGCTTTATACATCACAGATTTAGAGCAACAACACGAAGTAAGTTATAGGAATGCGGTTCTTTTCCGCAACATAATATATAGTCCAAAATATAATTACATTTTCTAAAGAGAATACATAAAAAATGAATTTTTAATGTCAGTTTTGGGCTTATTTTGAATGCTAACAAATTTCAAAGAGTTTTCGCGAAATAATGGTGTAAATGATGAGATTAAAACAGAAGAAATTTGTACATGTAAACGCTCATAAAACAGTGCTCCTTTTACATTTATAATTCTTTTTATACGTTAAATCTCCTATTTTCTGATAATCGTTTAAAGCTTATGTTCTCTGGAAATATTACCAGGTAGTTTCAACAGTACTTATACCTCGAATTCACTTTGAAAAAAATTGAATCAAAAATCACAGATTTAAAAAACTTAATGCATTTCAATCAAGTTCATTTTTTAAGTTTTTCTTCAAAGCAAAGAGAGAGAATTATTATCACTAAATACGAAGGCAAATTACATTAATTTTACAAATACAAGACATAAATGTCAAATTGCACGTAGTTTAATTTTGATGTACTAAGGAAAGTAATCATTTATCTAATCCAGAAATTTCATGTATCTTATTATTCTAAATATATCATTTGTTTTATTCTCTCATTATCTTAATTTAAAAGGAGAAAATCACTCATGTTTTTCGAAATTTTCAAATACTTTACTGAATTTTCCTCCGTTATATTTATTCATAGCTGATTATACTCAACAAAAGATTATTTACACTGAGCTTTATGTAATAGTTAAAAGATATAATTTGAAAAGTGAATATATTCTACAGTACGGTATTTTTATTTCTCACATTTTTCATTACTTTTCTTTTTTCGTTTATAGTTTTTCGAAAAAAATAGCAATTTACGAAAAATAGTTGATATCACATAAGTTAGTGAATAGTATAAGAAAATTCATTTCTGCTCCAGATAATAAATGGGATGAAAAATCCAGAATTATCCATGTAATTCCAAAAAAAATTTAGAATTCTTAACAACCAAAAGCATTATGACTCTTAGAAGAGCAGATTTATTGAGAAGGGTGACTGTAAAATATCTTATTTGCACTACTTAATTGTTATAAAATCAATTCTACCACAGTGCATTGGGGATACATAAATATATTTATCTTAAATTAACAAATCAAAATTTAGTACTTTTTTATAAAAACAAATTAGAAAAAAAAAAAAACTCAAGAACTAATGCTCTTGAAATTTTTGGCTCCTTATAATCCTACATGATTTATTATTATTATTATTGTATCAACAAAAGAAAAACTTTATTAAAGCTCTTCTGAATCCTTTAGTAAAACACTTTTATATACATCTGTGTGTATAAGATTTTTATGTACACAGTAAGATTTTATGTGTATATTTATTTAAAATAAGTTATAAGGTGTAAACATTCTTTTCAAAGAAAAATGAGGATTTCGTTTTCTAGAATTTATATACTTGAACTGTATACTTTAAATTCTGAGCTTTTTTTCAATTTTTAGATGAAATTATTCATCCCAGTATCTTGAAGAAAAAATTTTAAAACTAATTTATTAAGTCATCAAATACTTTTTCCTGCTAAACATAATTGTGATAGCTATTTATTAACAAAAACTTAGTATAAAGTGTTTTAAATGTTTTATTTTTATTTATTTATTTTACTCTTCATTTTATGCTAGTAGATACAAAATACTATGTTTAATTAAATGTTTTGAAACTAAATCGTCTGTGTTTTTTACGTATGTTTTTAAATTTTATTTTTAAAATTTTCTATAATTTTGTTTCATTTTTAAAAGTGGCTGCGGTAACCTGTGCGGATTATTGTCACGAACTCGATGCCAGAATGTAGCGGTCTCTCACCGTGTAGTAGAAGGCCTATGTACATTAAATCTGTAGAGGCTCACGTTTCCCTGTTGTTGTGGTGTGATATTTAGGTGCCGGCTTTGCCTGCTCATGTGTCGTCCTCAAGTCACTCTGACCGAGGCTCAAATTACGAAATCTTTCGCCAACAGCCCTCTTATTGCTTTTACAGTGTAACATTTATGCAATTCCCCTTCTTCCTCTCACTCTTTTGACTTTTTAATATTGTTGTTTTTTTTAAAAAAAATCCTGTATACAAATGAATAAGTATTGCTAAACCTCCCAAAGGAAAGTATTCCTTCAGGTTATACTCAAAATTTTATAATAAAAATTCAGTCACAATGATGAAAACTCTTATAAAAAAAATAAAGATTTTGTAAGAAGCAAAATTTGTATACATATTAACTCCTTGCACGATCTGGAAGTCAAGCTAGATGCACGTAGACAGAAGTTCTTCCAATACCTACGTAAATATTTTTCTATAAATGATACATTCTATATAAAACATATAGTGTTTAGTGAAATTGATTGTTGCGAAATTGGGCCTGAGTTCAAATCCCGGAGAAGGCATGGATACTTGTAACTGAAGAGTGCCTTTGCGGCATAGGGGTACTCTAATTAGCCGTCGAGCTACAAGTCTTCTTGTGAGGTTGGTGGAAGAGAAAGAGAGATGGGAGGTCCCTGTCACCCCCAAAATTGGGGTGGAATAGAGCCAAATCGTACTTTCACCTGTATGATGCTCAAAGCTGTGGAAAACGACAGGCGTACCCAGCCTCTTGCCATGATAAAAAGCATATTTGTTACTGTCGATCAGGTGGCATGCAAGTAACAATAAGAGAATTTTTCACCAGAGAATAAATTCTTATGCACGGAATGTATTGCAGAAATGTCAAGAGTTGCAGTTTCTAACAATGAATATAAGAAAGAAAATGAAAGGTACTGATTTTAAAGCGTTCAAAAAACTGTAAACTTTTAAAATGAGTAGATTTTGAATAAATTGATTAAACTAATATTTAAATTCAGCCTGAAAGATAAGTAAATGCTTAAAACAAAACGTTTTGTTTTCCCGATCTGTGATTTTATTCCTAGAAATTTCTCAATAGGATTGATTATATAAAAAACGTGAATTCATTTGCAGTAATTTACTTAATTTTATTTTACTTTATTTATAATCATGATTTCTGCACAATAAGTGAGGAGAATTAATTCATAACACAGAAATGTATCATATGTTCGAAGCTTTAGCTTAATATATAGTATTTACACTATGAAAGCCATTCTCAAAATTTTCTTTTGAATTATTGATTTCATGAATAACCAATTAATCAAAAAATAATATTACCGTAAAAAGAGAGAGTCAAGGAATGGGTCAGAATCACACAAAAATATAAATTTGAATTTGGATAGTAGATTGATATCGTAATTCTGAACTGCGGTACCAGTTAAGGTAACTTTTTATCTGACCGTATTTAAACTTAAGTAAACACTTATAGCGAAATTAAAATAATTTGTAGGGGGAAAAGGCGGTCTATTTTAATTGTTATATGCAATCATCCCTTTTTATTGCTACTGGTTAACCTATGTAAAGTCCTCGTCACTTGACCGAGGTTCTTCGTCAATAAATTTTTTGTCAAAGCAAAGAATTATTATCATTTAAATACGAAGGTAAATTACATTATTTTTACAAATACGTAACATAAATATCATCACTTCATAATAATTAAAAACGAAAAAAATTTTTTTAATTAGAAACATTTGCGAATATGAGCATCCTTATTTTTGTTCAAAACTAAAGATAAAAATTCTGATATTTTAAGTTTAGTAAACGTCCGTTTTAAGGTCAACAACTATACTATCGTTTTTACATGGTCCTAAAGATTCAAGAATAGGAGAGTGTACAGAATAGGGGATTCCTTTTGTCAAGAATACGGGAGTGCTTCACAAATACTAGAAAAACTATCCATTCAATCCATGATTTATTTTTTCTTTATTTTTGTTGCCGCTACTAAATTTCACTCTTGTCTTGAATTGAGGAATCATCAGTTTTGAAATCTTTTTACCAATTATTTCATTGTAAAAAGATCTACATCTTTAATTAAATACCTTCAACTAGTACGAAATAAGAAATATTACGACTTTTGTTCAGTGATTAATATATAAAAATACTAGCCGTTATTCGCCTCCTTTGCAGGTGAATAACGGCTAGTATTTGAACTGATTAACTGAATTTGTTTCACTTGTTTAAAAAAAGTCCTCTGTTTACAACAAATGAAATCTATACTTTTTTTCTATATTTATTACAATTGAAACGAAATGCTATAATTTTCACACCAATTTTTAAAAAATTTACGAAGTTTGTAATCCTTTTTTTTGTATAACTATGTGTTACTTAGAAAAAGCCACAAAATTTTAAACTTTCCTATCTGCAAAAATAAGAAAAAAAATTCAAATGTACCCATTTAAATCCTCAATACCTCTATCCTATGAGAAAAATAAAATAATTTTAAAGGGTCAAAGAAAGTCAATTCTTGAACACTCAAAAACTCTAAAATAAAATTCAAGTAATGATCAGCACATATAATTTTCACAATATAGCCAATTAAAAACACATAAAAGCTATTTATTTGATCCCTTACATATTTTTCAAAAAATTTAAATATTTTCAAAAAATAAAAATTGACTGATTTGAATATAGCTAATTGCATTAAAACATTTTAATTTCATATGAATTTCATTAAATTTATCAATAATTTGATTTCATATAATTATTCCACTTAACAAATGATTAGAAATTTGTATTGTTTTCAGTACAGCAATTATAAATCAAATAATAAATAGGTTGTTTTTCGATGTAATGTATTTAATGAAATTAAACCAATACTTAAATTAAGCCTCGATTAAAATCATTTAGTATTTCCTTGTCTACTTCAGAAAATAATGTAGGCAAAATGCAGATTCTTCTCCTCCAAAATGTATGCACAATATATGTATAAGCTTTCCCTCTCTCTCTCTCTCTAGTAGAAGCCATTTTTAACTACTTGCTTTTAAATTAGTATTAATGATACATACTTCTGAAGCCTGCATTTGGTATAAAATACTGCCGTAGACGGAAATTTTAGGCATATGAATTTCTTTTTTTTTCATATTTTATATAAAAATGACAACTTAAATTAAAGGATGCTTTTATATTTCACTGAGAACGTGATGACTACTGGCCGTTTTCTAATTCTATGAATTTTAAAAAATAAACTCAGTGGGCAACGCCCATGAGGGTAAAAAAGGACTACTGTGCCCTATGTATAATTTATTATGTTAAGAAATTAAATATTGAAAAAGGTAAACAGGAAAAAGAATCTAAAGATAATTTTTTTAAAAATCATTTCGAATACAAGGATTTTTTTTTAAACTTTTTTTTTTTAAACCCGAAAAAAACCGATGTTTTATTATTTTTAAAAAAATGTCAAGAACTACAATTTTTCCCCTTTGCAAACTTGTTTTTGGTTTCGAAGATATATTCAAGATTTTGAAAAGATTTCACGTCCACTTAAAAAGAAAGAAAGCCCAATGGAAATGGGGTTTGACCAACAAATGCATTTCAAACCCTTTAAAACTGTCTTCAAAACCTCCTGTTTTAAAAACAACGGGTATCACCATATATTATTCGAACAGACGCAACAATGCCCTTTGGAGCATTTTTACTTCAAGGAGAAGGATCGAGGAACGTCCTATAGAATCCCTTTGTCGACTGCTAACCCCACAAAACCCCAAACTATTCCACCACAGAGGGGAACCCCTTTGCTGTGGTATGGGTTTTGAAGAAATTTCTGGCTATATTGGGGAACAGAAATAACCGTGGCATCCGACCCCCAAACCCTCAAAAATGGCTTTAAACCTAAAGCCCAAACCCGGGACGATTTTGCAGATGGGCACTTGAAACCCAGTCTTTCAACCTAAAAGTAGAGTTTCCTGGTAAAGCAAATGTCTTTTGCAGACATTTACCCCCCCATTAAAGAAGAATCTTTTGTGAAGCCAATAAAAATTCACGATAGCTGTATGCCAACACAAAATTGAAGGACTGGGGGGCGCAGCTTAAAATGATAATTTTAAAAATCATCGACAGTTTCGCCCCCTCTGAAAACTGAAGAATATGCAAACGGGACTGAACGTGGATTTTGATGAATCAAGGTTTTTTATATCGTTATGTTCCTGATGCGATTCCGCAGAAGCTCAGTTAGTCTTTCCCAACTGCTGAACGTGAATTGATAATGCAAAGGCATCATAATGATCCGATGGCGGGACATTATGGAAGATGGAATTTTCAGAAAATCGCAAAACGATATTATTGGACAGGCATGAAAATACATCCGATTATATTAAGAAATGCCCAGAATGTGCTCTTTTTAAGGCTACAAACCAAAAAAGCCTGCGGGTTTTTGTTAGAACCCCAGTCTACTCACAGAGATTTGAAGTCATTGCTATTGATTTATTTGGGCCATTGCCTCAAACTGACTCGGTAAACAATGGATATTCATTGTTGAGGATTGTACCACAAAAGTGGGCTGAGTTTTTTTCCCTTTCTCGCCAGTGCACGCCAATGGCTCAACTCTCATAGAAGAAGTTTTCATGCGTCTGGCATCCCGGGGAATTATCGGGCAACGGGAAAACAGTTTGTCAGTGCTGTTCTAAAAATTTGCTTTACGTTAAAATAAGTCAAAACTTAATACCAGTTTTTTCACCACAGTCTAATCAGTAAGGAAAAAATAGGCCTTAAACCCCGACTTGCAATACTCGTCGGAACGATCATTCTAATTGGCATTCAAACTTCCAGTCATTGTTTCGCCATGAATACAACTGTTTGGGCACTACAGGTACACTCCTGACCTACTTTTCAAGAGGCACGAACTGTAGGATGTGGTGCAAGATTTCAAAAGCGTCGTTCACAATGATAATTTTGTTTCAGAAAAACCCTTTTTTAAAACGATTTGCAAATATTTCCGAAGACATACGAGAAAGAATAGAAACAAAAAAAAGACCAAAGAAAAACAATATGACAAAAAACGCGTCCATTCTATTATTCTCCTGGAATAAAGTCGGGGGCTTTACATCCCATCAGTAATGCAAAAGCAAAAAAATTCCAAGTTCATCCAAAGCGTGACGGTCCATATTTAATTTCACACAAAATCACCCACTTCTTATGTTATAGCAAGTCTTATCAATCCATCGAACCGATGCTACTTACCATACTTCTGCTTTTAACACCTTTTAAAGCGGGCCTTCTCCCATAGCTCCCCTTCGAAAAGAGGCCCACCTCGAAAAATTACGCCTACATCAATACAAAAACACATGTTCCAAGCCCCTCAACTGCTTCAAAGATTTTTCCGCAGGTCCATTCATCCTCAACAAATGCACTTTACAATAGCTAATTCTGATTCCGGCCCCCGCCGGGGCGTCGTCGGATCCATAGGGATTTTAACCCCGTTATTTAGACTCTTCCATATCAACAGTAAAAGACTTTCGCGCCCTCTAGCGAAAAGAACAATCTTCAGTGATGGCCAAGTTTCCCGGGAACTGTAAGGACTTAGTATGCGCCCGATCCTTTCAATTCTATTCAACTTTAGCTCTAGTTATGGAAATGTGTTTGTTTTGTCTAATAAACGTGTTGTAATAACTAGTGGACTTAGTAAAGAACCCCTTCCCCGTCTGTCTCTTATCATTTGGCGCCCACCTCGTCATATATTATATTTATTATATTATTAATTATATTTATATAGAATGTATCATTTATAGAAAATATGTACGTAGGTATTGGAAGAACTTCTGTCTACGTGCATCTAGCTTGACTTCCAGATCGTGCAAGGAGTTAATATGTATACAAATTTTGCTTCTTACAAAATCTTTATTTTTTTATAAGAGTTTTCATCATTGGGACTAAATTTTTATTATAAAATTTTTGAAGTATAACTCTGAAAGGAATACTTCCTTTGGGATTTTAGCAATACTTATTCATTTATATCCAGGATTTTTTTTAAAAAACAACAACAATATTAAAAGTCAAAAGAGTGAGAAGGGGGAATTATAAATTTACACTGTAAAGCAAAAAGAGGGCTGTTGGCGAAAGATTTCGAAATTTTTGACCTCGGTCAAGTGACGAGGACAAAATTTAAGGGGCAAACCCCTTTTTCCTAAATATCACACCACAACAAAAAAACATTGAGCCTCACAGATTTAATGTACATGGCCTTCTACACGGTGGGGAACCCCCCACATTCTGGCACGAGTTCGTGACAAAATCACTAGGTTACCGCACCATTTTTAAAAAAAGAAACAAAATTATAGAAAATTTTTAAAAATAAAATTTAAAACATACTAAAAAAAAAAACAAAAAAAAGAGATTTAGTTTAAAAAAAAATAAATAAAATAAAACATTTAAAACACTTTTTTACTAAGTTTTTTTTAATAAATAGCTATCACAATTATGTTTAGCAGGAAAAAGTATTTGATGACTTAATAAATTAGTTTTAAAATTTTTTCTTCAAGATACTGGGATGAATAATTTCATCTAAAAATTGAAAAAAAACTCAGAATTTAAAAGTATACAGTTCAAAAAATAAATTCTAGAAAACGAAAATCCCTCATTTTCTTTGAAAAGAATGTTTACACCTTATAACTTATTTAGAAAATAAATATACACATAAAATCTTACTGTGTACATAAAAAAAATCTTATACACACAGATGTATATAAAAGTGTTTTTCTAAAGGTTAAGAAGAGCTTTAATAAAGTTTTTTTTTGTTGATACAATAATAATAATAATAAATCATGTAGGATTATAAGGAATAAAAGAATTTCAAAAAGGCATTAGTTCTTGAGTTTTTTTTTTTTTTTCTAATTTTTTTTATAAAAAGTACTAAAATTTTGATTTGTTAATTTAAGATAAATATATTTATATCCCCAATGCACTATTAATTGAATTGATTTCCCCAGACGTAGTGCAAATAAGAATTTTACAGTCCCCCTTTCCCAATAAATCTCTCTTCAAAGAGTCATAATTTTTGTTGTTAAAATTCTAAATTTTTGGTTACATGGATAATTCTGGATTTTTCATCCCATTTATTATCGGGAGCAGAAATGAATTTTCTTATACTATTCACAAACTTATGTGATATCAACTTTTTTTCGTAAATTGCTATTTTTTCGAAAACTATAAACAAAAAAGAAAAGTAATGAAAATGTGAAATAAAATACCGTACTGAAAGAATATATTCACTTTAAAATTATATCTTTTAACTATTACAACAAAAAGCTCAGTATGAAATAATCTTTTTTTTGGTATAATTAATCAGCTATGAATAAATATAACGGAGGGAAAAATTTAGTAAAGTATTTGAATATTTCGAAAAACATAGTGATTATCTCCTTTAGAAATTAAGATAATGAGAGATAAAACAAAGGATATATTTAGAATAATAAGATACATGAAATTTCTGGGTTAGATAAATGATTACTTTCCTTAGTACATCAAAAATTAAAAACGTGTAATTTGACATTTGTCTTGTATTTGTAAAATTAATGTAATTTACTTTAAAATTTTAAAAGATAATAACTTTGCTTTGAAAAAAAAATTTAAAAAAAAGAACTTAATTGAAAAACATTCTTTTTTTAAAACTGTGATTTTGATTCAATTTTTTCAAATGAATTCAGAAATCGTCATAAGTACTACTGAAACTACCTGGAATTTTCAGAGAACATAAGCTTTAAACGGTTATCAGAAATGCAGTGTGTCACTACGCGGAGCATTTTCTGCGAGGAAAAACATATCGCATATGGTTTTCCAAACCGGTTCTTCCCAAAGATAAGCCTTGGGGATCCACCCTTTGGCTGAAAAAAAAAATTTGGCGGTGGAAAATCCCAGCCCCGTTTTAAAGATTTCCCGTAAACATAGTAATGTGCTTTGAAGAAAATAATAAAAAAAAGTAATTCCGGGTTTAAATTTTGGGGATGATCAATTAACAACAAGACGATCTTACAGTTGGGGCAGCGGCGGGGAAAGTCTCTAGGGAAAAGTGTCTTTTGCAAAAAAAAAGTTGGGGAAAATCTTTTCTATCTGAAAGAACTTCGGGCGTATTTTAAATTTGATTCAATTTTTGTATTAAAATATGGGTACAAATTAAATACAGTAATCATTCTTAATTTTTTTTGTATTAAGTGCTGGATTTTGATTATTTTAAACCATATACTTATCCCCGCTATTCTCGTTAATTTATGATTTA
>BMAV01011311.1:0-17384 GCA_019973955.1 Trichonephila inaurata madagascariensis | reverse complement strand
TTAGAAGGATACATTTGACTTATAAATCAACTTATTGCTAGTAATTAGAGCTACTATTTTAGAAAATATGATGCACAACCTAAAACTTAATAAATTTCTTACAGAAATGTTTCCTATTTTCATATGGTTATAATTTTTTTTAAATTATGATTATATATTTTAAACTTTTTTGAAGCGTCATTCCCTTATAAATAATGCATAAAAGATTCGAATTATTTAGTTTTAAGTTGAAAGAATTATATTTATTTGAAAATTTTTCATATTTTCAGGTCCCGAGACGAAGTTTGCACCCCCGAGTTCACTATCATTTAGAGACGATATCAGAAGGATACGATTTAACACATCATGTATGCAAACACGGTACTTTTCCGTTTCGGGGGACCGTTGATAACGTACAATGGGGTAAATACGCTCAAAAGCTGCGACAAATTTAAAAAGTATAAAGTGATTTAAGGATACCCTCATATATATATTACTTAGAATACGCAAACTAAAGTACTACCTAACAGTATTTAAATGCTACATAACAAACCTGTTTTCTTGTTACAGTGAAGAGGACATACGTCTAGCGAACTGAGCTATTCATTATTAGACATTTACGCGCAACTTTAAAATAGTTTCACGCTTAAGTATATTATTTTTTGGTGTTATTTTGTTATGAAACCTTCATCTTCAGGTATGTAACTATATTTTAGATATTTTTTTTTGTTCATTATATAAATAGTTTCAGATAACGAAGACGCATTTTAGTATTTAGTCAAATATCAGGAAAAGTTAAGAACAATAGACATTTTATTCAGGTTTTAAGAAATATTAAGCTATGGTTGTTACGTGAAAACCATTTTTATTGTATAAACTCTTAGGAACAATTCTGTTTTCCTGCTACTTTTGCTATTTTGCGGTATAGATAAATTTTTAGTACTTGACTTACATAAAATATTTGGTACTTGCGTATTAGCCTCAAAGCGCCAAATTGGCGCTACGCACAAATAGCGCAAATTCCAACCAAAATCTGACATTAGTATATTTTTTCATATGAAACACGTAAGAATCCTTGTTGTTTTGATATCAAGGCCGATTCGCGAGGAGCCAGTTTGCTGAGGTGACGCTATTACGTAGTAAGAACTAATTCCATCCGAATTTTTGAATATTACTCAAAACTATTTATTTTATTTTAGGGATATCTTCTAATGCATTATTTATTACAAGACAAAAACTTTTTAATATAATATATAGTTTTGGGGAGAATAGTTTCGCGAGAAACAATATGAGTATTTAACAAAAGAGCTGGAAAAACGAGCAAGTCCTCATATTGAGGATGTAAAAAAAGCAATTGAGTAAATTAGTATAAGACAAGATGAGTGAAAGCGTGTAGAAAAAAAAACTTAATAAATAAAATAAAAAGTGGCTTGAACTTCACATCTTAAAAGTTCCATCCCTGAATAAGTCATTTGATAATACAACAGTTGATGGCGATAAGATGAAAATGAATATGTCTTAGCTTATCTTCAGAAATTAAGTATTATCTATAATGGTGTAATTTTAGAGCACATATATATATAATTTATTTATACTCTTTATACTCTTATGAATAAATATTTATTTTTTTAATTTCATCATAATTCAATACATTCAATATTTTTACTCAATAAGGAAAACTGTACGGTTGCCAATAATTTCAGTAATCATACATAAAGTAATAAATACTATTTTGTTAAAAAATACTTTAATGTCCTTTTTTAATAATAAAAGTAATGTTCTTCAACAAAACCCTTTTGTTGTTGTTTTAAAGTATACATGTCTCTAAAAACATTTGATCTGCTTTAGAAGGTCTTATAGCTTTAGTTTATTTGATGGTAGTTATGAGGGTCTTCTGCTCCAGTGCGCAACGGTTGAATTATTTCATATGCACTATTAAACACCAACACTTCTTCGTTTTTCCACCCATGAGCCATAAGCACATAAATTGTAGGATAGGTTTAACACTCTTAATAAATTATTACTGTCATAGGGTAATTCTGGCAGGGTTTTTTTTTTCTTTCTTTTTCTGTAGCTTTTTAAGGTCCCTCGAAATGGAAAAGTACCGAAAATACACATTACAAATTTACTTGAAGGTTTCCACAAAAACTGTAAACAAATATTATTCAAGCATATAAATAAAACATTTTTTAGAACAATTTACGGATGTAACAATTATTGAAAATTAATATTCTTGTCTCGAGCACTCTCATATTCTCTGTTGTTGTTGCTGATGCCATCTGACTGATGGTGTTAGACCGGGGACTACACGTCATTCATCGTGGCAAAGAGATAGGTGCGTGCCGTTCGTTAGCCATAGCTTTCAGCACCATACAGGTGACAATGCAATTTAAATAGGTTCTACCCTTATTTTAAGAGATAACACGTTGGAGGAGACCAGGAGTCTCCCAACTCTCTTCTCCTTCCACCTATTTAAACCTTACAGCTTGACGGCTATTTAGAGTGCCCTCATTCCGCTCAGAAACTATACGTTTACAAGCATCCAAGCTTTCTCCGGGATTCAAACCCAGGTCCAAAGGCAAATGAAAATGCAATCAGTGTCACCAACCACTATACCGGATGTCAACATGATATTCTCTAATCAAAAATATAGTAAAAAATTCTTCCTTTACAAAACACCTTGTTTACAAAAACAGAGTCTTTTAATCATTGTTGCCAAAAGCGGCACACTAATATTTTAATTTTGAAAACTGAGTTGTAATAAAAAATTGATGTTCACTAAGATCAGCTAAGATCATTATTAATAGTGCTCGAGAATATTATCTATCGTAAATATTTATCGGATGCTCTTTGCTCTCAAATAAATTTTGATTAATATTCTCTTGCTTAATAATGTATTTCTGTCTCTTTACTCATTTATTAACTTAAATGGAATGATATCTAGGAGCATATGTCAAAATAAAAACTCAAACTCAGTGGCGCAAAAGCCCATGAGGTCCAGGGTCTACTGTACCCATCCCGGTATACGTGACCACTGGGCGCTGAGGTGCATGAGCAGATGTCCCGATCAGGTGGCCAGTCTGAAGTGATTTGGGATTGGGGAGAACGAGCCAAAACGTACTGCCTCTTGCATGGTGCTCAAGGCTACGGCTAACGAGAAGTGTACAATCTAGCCCTCTGCCATGATGAATTTAGTGGGCCTCAATCTGGCACATGCTGATCAGGTGGTATTAGTAACAACATGTTTGTTTGTAAGGCTAAGACATTGCTACTAGGGTACCTTATTTTTTTAACTGTATTGTCTTGTTATACTTTTATTTACTGCGTTGGATAATTAGACGATGGCATTTTAATATATGTGATTATCGATTACACTCACTAATTTTCTACATACCTTATTACACGAATTTTTTTCTAACTGAGCAATATATGTCTTGAAATAATTATTCACACTACAAATTTTAACAGGATACTTGTAAGTTCAAAAGTTTAGATGTGCAAAAGTATAATGTTTCTAATATGAAATATTTATTTTTATAAAAGAGATAAAAAATTACAAGCGTCTCTAACGCAAAATTATCTTTAAAACCATTATTATTTTGAAAATACTCAATCAAATTTTGGTATAGTAAAAATAACATAAAGGTAAATTTAACTGACACTTTATTAATCAGCAGCAATCGCACTTAAAATATGCATATTTAAGTAGTTTGCCTTAAAGATAAATCAGAGCTGTTTTCTGTGTGTGCGTGTATCGAAACACGTTCAGAGTACTTTTTAAAAAGTAGCATATTTTTAAGCATTATAAATGCTTTTTAGAATCATACTAGTAAATACTAATATTTAACTAAAAACATTTTTAAAAAAAAATATCTTAATTTGACAAAAATCACAGTTATATAAGTGAAACTTTAGCAATATTTTTTTTTTAAACTTCAAAACAATTAGAGAAAAAAAAAGTAATAAACTTATAACAATAAAAGTATTACTAAAACAAAGTAGATGCAATTACCTAGATAATGTGCTAATATTCTATTAAAATTTGAAATTTTTAGAGCTGAATGAGTAAACATTATAAGAGATATGACATTCTGTATCAGACCATTATTTAAATAGAAGGCCATAACTCAAAAATATTCATAAAATAAGAAACATTTTAGTACATTCTCTAGAAAATAGTATAAATATCAGGTTCAAAAAGAGTTTCTTAGAAGTACATTTGAAAGTAAAATTTTGAGTCATCAGACACGCCATGACAAATTTCGAACAATTTAAATGTTCATTTCTGGTATATCAAAGACCTACTTCCGGTTTTCCTAATTTTATAAAATTGATCGTAACTTGGCCTCTAGGTAACGTAGAAGCGAAACAAAGTAAATTTTGCAAGAAACCAAAAGATTCTTCTCTTCAATAAAATAAAAAACAAAAATATATGTTTTGACCAAATTTGATCATTTTCAACGTGTTCGGATATCTTAAGTACTAATAAAAAAATAGGTTATTCTCTATGGATTTAACTACAAGGATAATGTAGATTATTATAATGAATCATACAAATTCCAACAAGTTTTCTATATTTCAATTAAATTGCGTTTATCATAAGCATTCAAATGACTATTAGGTACATACTAATTCCAAATGTTCAAGTATACTGACCTCTTAATCAACTACCTCAAATAGAGAGAGAGAGGGAGAGTATCATGTTTTCATAATTATAAGTATTTAATTTCTTTCTGTGTGTGTAATGTATGTATTTTCATACTTTCTCTCTGTCTCTCTCAAAAGTGACAAAAATTAGGCAATCTGAGCATTACATAATTTGCACTTTACTTACAAGGCACTCGATAAAGTGAAAATAATGAATAAAAACAATGTTTTGTACACAAAGAGTAACTTTTAGACAAACATTTTAGAAGTACTAGGAATTATTAACTTTAAAAAAGCACTATAATTTTAACCTATATAGTTACAATTAAAAAACTTCATATAATGATAAAGAGTCTAAATTAAATACTCTTACATAGTTAAAACTTAATTTTATTTTACCTATTTTCCGATATTTAGAAACCAATTGATAGAATCAATGGATAAATGAAGTAGAATGCGCTGTGTATCACTGTTCTGTGGGGAGTGTAATAGGCTAGCCTTTATTATAATATCAAAAAATTTGCTTTTTTTTTCTTCAATTTATCACAGTATATAAAAACAACAAATATTCATTGAGTGTAATACTATTAACCTGTGCCTTATTGGGCTTTATTGGATAAGATGTGGGAAAATGTATGTGTATTACTCATGTTTAAATTGTTTGATTTTCCCTTAAAAAATTTAATAGCATCTTTAAAAACACATTTGGAACAACAAAACACTTTTTTTAACATAATATGCTCGAATTTTTCCTTTAAAAGTAGCCAATTTCAGTATAAGTAGTACTACTTTTTACAGTCTTTAACATATTAGAGCAGAAATTGGTTTTGCTCATCATCTCCAGTCAAGAAAGAGCTCATTAAAATCTTGTATAAATTTCATCCTTCTTTCCGCTGCATCATTAACTGCGCTGAGGTTCAAGAATTTTTCTAGTGGCTTTAAATACTAATCATCCTTACCCGAAAGATATGGACTGGAATGCTGAAAGCTAAAGCCGGCATCCAATTTATTTTATATATTTAAAAATTTCTCAGAAATGAAGTCCTATATATATATTTAATAAATTAACTAATTAGTTGATAAAATATTTAAAATCTGTATGGCTTAATTAACAAATATTCATTAGAAAACTCATGTTACGAACTTGATAAGAGATAAAAATTTTTAATCATATAAAATCTGAAGAAGTATTTATTAAAAATATTCTTAATATGTAAGACATGGATATTATTAAAATACTAAAGGATTTCTTAGGTAAAATTGAAATCTTACCTAAGAAAAGAGCATTTGTTTTCATCAGGGGAATTTTTTCTTACAGTATTAAAATTTTTAATTCTTAAGATGTGCCTTTTAGATGCAATATAAATATTTTCTTATATTAATATTGCCAAAATGCTTGACCTTTTATGTAATAATAATAGATGATTGAAAAATTCCTTCAAAGTAATTGACGAAATGCTACGCTTTATATTTTCACATTATGCTTTAAATCTTTTAAAAACATTAAATCGTTAAATAGTGTATTAATGGCCGATGCATTCTCTAATCAGGCTTTAACATATCCGGTCACAAGAAACAAACAAATGCTCTTAAAACCATTCCATTCAAACATTTTTAAAGTCAATTGCTACTTAAATAAAAACATTGTAAAAGAGTAAATTGCCTTTGCCATCTATCGAGCATGTTAAGTTAACTTGGTGACCTGATTTTGACTATTGAGTCTGAGCTCCATCAAGCAAAAACTATACTCTGTTTCACGTTCTTCCGATGATCGTGTTTTAATTTACTTTTTTAGCTTATTACAAATGGTAACTGGCATCTCTCTCACTCTGCATTTTACTCTCATTATTATTTTATTCATATATTTATACCCATATAATACCTTACATATAATCATCTTTATTGTATCCAGTTTTTTCTGATTAAAAAAAAATAATAATTGGACTATTAGCCACTCCAGGTAATTCAAGCTCGAAAACGATTCGTAGCACTAATTCATAGATATTGCTACGTAGATCTGTGTCGAGGATTTTATGCAAAACAATCAGAAAGAAAAAAAGAGTTTTAAGAGCGATGCAGATTTATTGTCGAAAGTCCAAACCTTAAATTACAGGATTTAGCAGCAATATTGACAGAATAACTCTCAGAAGGTCTTCACACCTTCAACAGCTCTCAAACACAATTATCAGTATTTAAAATACATGTATGTAAAAGATTATTCACAAGCACAGTCGAGCTAATCGGTAATCATGGTCAATGCAAGTTTACTAATCACCGGTTGAAACGAGACTGACTGTTTTGGTGAGCACCACTCTATTTACAGACCTGGCGGAAACATCGAGAAAAATCTACACGCGTCATAGGGCGTGAAATTAGTGTATTTCTCCGCTAATTTCCAGAAGAATCCAAAGGGTCCCGAACTCACCAACATGGTCGCTAATGATGGCAAAGTCGCCAATTTGGCGACCAACTTGGTCGCCTAATGTGATGACAACTTGGCTCTATCGCCAAAATCTCGCCAAGTTCCCATTGAATTGCAAAAACAGCGTAAATGATGGTATTGTTTGTGAATATTACAATTTTAATAGAAAATAAATATAACATAGAGTAATATAAATGCATTACACATCCAAAAACCAACTTTTTTACACTATTTACTCAAAATTCGCAACAATATGGATCCGACATGGAAAATTTTTCATACCTTGATTAGCAAACAACTCTAAATATAAAACCTCATCAGTGAAATGGTCAGAATAGAAATCAGTTGAGAGAGAGAGTCAGAACAGAGAATGTGAACTGTAACTTTATTTCGCCGATTTTTTGGATGTTCTCGAGATTCGACCCTCTTTATTTCCCGAAAAACATTCTAATTTAGGCACTTATAGCATTTTTTCTTGATCTTTATACCTTACAATAATAAGTAGAATTTCACTTTTTAAATTTATCAAGTTGAAATTAAATAGCAATTTACTATCCTAATGTTCGGATGTAAAACTCGTCTTCTTTTCTTTAAAGTATTCTTTAATCTCAATAGCCTTCCTCTTGCTAAAATCTGCTCGATATCTTTCGATTGTATTTCTATTGATTTCTAATTTTGTGTCGTGTACTGAAGACTCAACTGCGGTTAAGTGATAAAAATAGAATCTACTTGACTATGTGGTATCGATCACGTAAAGACATTAATTTCGGAACCAATAAACGCTTCCTCTCATTTTTTTATGAATTGCATCATTTTTTAATTCTTATTCTGCCTGAACATCTGTGGGTTTTCTCAGAAATCTGAATTATTTTTCTTGAAGGCTCGATTAGTTGATCAAAATATTCTTGACACTTGATGGTTTTTCCAATGAATACATGCAGTAGCAAGTGATTTTAAACTACAATGAGCCTCAGCATATCTGTTTTCATGTTCACTGACTTTCAACTATGCCTTTTACTTTCACGTTGCTAACTTCATATTGATTCCCAAGGGCATCCCCAATCCTTATCCACTTCTCTTATTGAATAAGTAAAAATTTTCTATTTTTTTATTTTTAGGAAGCGTTTGTGTTTAGTCCCATGTATTAATGGCTTTCATGTACGAAAAAGGTCCGCAGTCAATAATAAACAAATTGTATGGTTACGAATTCGGGGCCTGTATACCACGTGAATTCCTTTTCATTTGGTTCAATGGGTCTCTGGATGGATAGTTAAAAAATAAAAATAGAAAATTGAAGCATTTCAATACCATTTTTAAAAATTCTCCAAATATCTGTTAATCGGTTTATATACTCGAGTAATCTGAGTATATTTTTAATAACAGAAATCTCAGATTGCTCGAAAGTCAAAATCATAATACGTTTCCTTTGAAAATTAGGTGAAAAGAGTACCAAATCACTTGATCATTGAGTTTTCAAAAATCTAGAATACTCTTTAAAAAAAATCATTTTAAGGTGCAAATCTTCATTACTAACAATTTTCTCGTGAACATGTTGTGTGTCTAGGTCTTTCTTCTGTATTACTTATACACACACATAAAGTCATCTTATGAACATAATTAAACTAAACTGTAAAACCATAGACTCATTAATATAATTATTAGCATACATCATTGCTAACCACAATAATAAGTAAAAGTGAAATTCATTCTGTAACTATCATTAAACAATAAATATGAATCAATTTTAATAAAGGAAATTACAAAATTAAATTTCGTCAAAAAGGGATAGGCATAATAACGAAATTCTCTCATTAACACAACTCGAGATAAAGTCCCAATCTAGTCCAAGAAAAAAAAATGGCAACAAATTACGTGGATTTTATCCTTCATATCTGGTTTATTAAGTAGCGACGTTTTTTGAAGTTCCCGAAAGTTAAACCCCAAAGAAAGAATGTGGATTTTTTTCTCCTCCATCTTTGATACGATTATAAAACCCCCCCCAAATTTTAAAAAGAAATTAGGGATAATACTTTTGCCCATAATAAAATCGGAGTTCTCATACTCTGTAAAAATCATTATAATCATTAATAACTGTTTTGATATCTATGATTCAAATTAATTTCTACGCAAGCATCCACAAAAAATTCCAAAAGAAAAACTGGTAAAAATATATTGGCGCACTTCTTCACTAATGTTTGAAATCAATGCAAAAAATGGAGCAAAACAGAGTTAGTGGAATTACCGGCCATTGATTTTGCATATAAGTTGATGGTCAAATTGCTTGATAGTAACATTGCTCTCAGTTAGGGAAAAAAAAAATAAATTGGAAAAGGGAAATTTTGAAATTAGGGGGAAACCCCAAATAAAATAAGGATTTCCAAAAACCCTACCACGAAACACAATAATGACACCGAGTAGCTAAAAATGCAACCATGTTTCTATTACGATTTTACAATTATACACAAAGTCACATACATATATCATCCTGAATAATTAATTCCTAATGAAACTATTTAAAATTGATCCTAAATAAACAGTTTCATCTTTGTTAATTATCCTGTTTGTGGTAATACTCATTCTGAAAAATTTTTCTGTAATTATTTTTAACAACAATATTTTGCACTCCATTTGTGGAAAGGATTATGCATTTTTCAAACATATTTCACAAAAGTCGTCTTTTGTTTTTGTCTGACAATTAATTTTCACGCTCCCGATGAAAGTAAATAATGTTACGATCAGCAACAATTAATTCTATTAAACCCACAGTTGGTTTCATTTAAAATGTAAATAATCTAGTGTTTCATTAATTAAATGTTGGGTAATGACATTGAATAAAAAAAATCACTAACTTACCAGTATAAGCTTCAATTTCAATAGAAGAAGCTGAACCATTGTTCATTTTATTGTACTTTATTAAAATGAAGATTAATTAATCCTTTTTATTCTCAAGTACACTTTTCATTTTTGTTTCTTGCAAGGAATATTGTGTTTTTCACGTACTGAATGCACACCAAAATTCTATTACTGTTTTGACTTTCATTTGAAATTTGTCTTTGTAGCCTGACTTCGTTTTCTGAATGCAGACCTGTTTCTTTTTGTTGAAATTATTAAGTTTCGTGAGAAAAGCAAAACTATCTGGTGTATCAAACTTTCTTTCTGAAAGTAAGAAGTGTGGCGTTTGTTTTGAAAGCATTAGCCAAAACAGTTTTTCGATCTCAAGCATTTACACTGGTTGTATTAAGCTATTAATTTTAATTTAATTAGTTTCGAAGTCAATTTACCTTTTTATCAAGCTTCTAAAACAATAATCAAAATGTCATAATATTTAGGAATTTAAACGAACAAAAGAGTTTCGATGTGGTCGCATTTCTACGTTTACAAATTTAATTTTTTCTAGTATCTCAATAATTCTTACGATGTGTTTATTCATATTACCATCTTCAGGCACTTTTTCTTGGTAAATAATTTTCTTAGTAGGAATTGTTTACTCGTTCTATCACTTCATTCATGGATAGTTCCGAGCTTATTCCATGTGGCTTTAACAGTAATTTCATATTTGTGAATCTTCAATACAGAGATTGATTATCTCTATTTCAAAATTTTTCGTTCACAGTCAAAGATAGTCTTCATCTCTTAAGTAAAAGAGTTCATCTTAAATTTATTTTAAATTTACAAATGAAATACTTGTCAGTTTTAAGTTTTCCACTATATATATATATATATATATATATATATATATATATATATATATATATATATATATATATTATATATATATATATATATATATATATATATATATATTTGTGTGTGTGTGTGTGTGTGTGTGTGTATGAAAGAAATTTAAATAATACACTGGTGTGCAAAACTTAAGCAACAGGTGGATTTATTGCCATAACTTCACGAAAAATCATCTGAGAGACATGAAAAAACTCAAATGAGGGAGAGTATTATGAAAGAAGGATGACGAAAGCATCGGTGCTGAAAAAGGAATACAACGCATACGGTATGGAATCAAACAAAACAAGCTTTATTGAACGCATAGTATCGTGACTCATGATTGTCTATCCAACAGGAAGAACAACAGGCAGATGTTCCTTTAATATGGTATATGCCCTCCCCTTACTACAAGGGTCGCTTCGCACCGTCTCCGCATACTCAGAACCAGCTGGTGCAACATTTCTTGAGGTAGGAGTGCCCATTCCTCAATCAACATCTGTTTGAGTTGTTGGTTGTTCTCCGGATGATGTAAGCGTGTGGTAATACGTCTCCCCAAAGCCTACCACACATGTTCGATGGGATTTAAATCTGGGGAGCACGCTGGCCAATCCATTCGAGTGATATCTTCACTTTCCAGCAGCTCCTCAACAGCAAGAGTGCGATGTGGCCGTGCATTGTCATCCATAAAAATGAAGCCTGGTCAATGGCACCTCGGAAAAGATGCACATGGGGAAGAAGTACCTCCTCACAATAGCGATCATCGGTTACAGACCCTCTGTCGAAAATGTGAAGCTCAGTTCGCCCGTTCAGCATAATGCCTCCCCAGACAAGAACTCCAGAACCACCGTAACGGTGTCTTTCCTTGATGTTACTGGGATAAATTTGGGTCCCGATCTCTCTCCAAATCAAAACGCGTTGAGAATCACTTCTGGTACTGAACCGACTCTCATCCGTAAAGAGGACACGACTCAATTGATCAGTTGTCCAGTTTTTGTGCTCTCTGGCCCACTGTAAACGGTGGCTTCGGTGGCCAACTTTCAACGGGAGGCAGCGTTCAGGACGGCGGGTGAATAGGCCCCCTTTGTGAAGGCGTCTGGCCACAGTAAACCGCGACACTTGTCGACCCGTTGATGTACAGAGTTTCTGAGCAATGGCGCTTGCTGACTGCTGTCGACCTCTTTTCGCCTGCAGGATGATATATCGGTCATCCCCTGCATTTGTCGTCCTCGGGCGGCCACCACCAACCTTTCTAACAGCTGTACCTGTGGTTTGGAACGCTTTCCAAGCGCGCGAAACGACACTTTTTTTGATTCCGAACTCTGCAGCTACACTGGGGACAGTACGCCCCCCTTCCCGCTTTCCGATCATTCTTCAACGTGTGAAGTCGTCCAGGTGATTTCTTCTAGCCATATTTCACGAACTGACTCCCCGGCACTTGCAGCGAATATGTTGAATTGCGTCTCCGTCCTTCATTTTATTCTACTGTTGAGCAGTGCGCGCCGACATCACCCCTTTTGCGTGCTTTTTCACGCCCTTTCTGACGTTTTGTTCCTGATTTTTTGCATACGCATGACGTTTCTACTGACTTACTTTTTCCCCCTGTCCGATCTCCAGGTCCCTTTTCTGCAATTTCATTGGCTATCTGTTTTAAATTTTTTACATTGTTGCTTAAGTTTTGCACACCGGTGTATATAAAAAACAAGAAATAATATATAATGAACATAACAAAATAACGTGATAAAAAAATATAAAAAGCAAAACATGAAGATCGAGTTTATAGAAAAATAAAAAAACGAACTAAAAAAAGAGCTTAGAGAGCCCCTTAAAGGCAATTTGGGACTTAAGACCGAAAAGGGGGTTAAACTAGGTTGAAGTCAAACCTTTCCCCCTTTGAAACTCTTTAAAAAAAAAACCAAATAAAATATATAAAAATTCAAAGTATATAAAAACTCACAGAATATATGTTTTCCTCCCGACTACTATTTTGCAACAAATTGTCCTAAAATCTTAAAGCAGAAAATTCCAAAAAAATTCCCTTTGTTACCTAATAAAAATAAAAAAATTTTTAAAAAATAATTTTTTGGAATATTTTTTTTATATTTTGTGTGTGTTTGTGACTGATTGTAATTAATTTAATAAACCCAGCTGTTCATCGCATTTTAGTTCATTACAATGAGTCGATAAATTTTCTGCACTCCAAAGTCATGACCCAGAGCACTCATGTTTTTTAACAGGTGTCATCAATGCAACAAACGAAGTTCGTGGCTAAAAAAGGGCATTTAAGTAGTTTCAAGGAGATAGGTTGAAGGATACTGGTTTTGATATTTACACCAAACTGAAAATTTTAAAAGGGGTGGGGATTTTTTCAGAAATTTTATATATATATATATATATATATATATATATACTCTAATTTTGAGAATCAAAGTCACAAACATAAAACTGTTAAAAATGAAGAACTATTAACTTTTGTTGCTACTAAATTTTTGGGAATTTTAAAATATTACAATGTGAAAAAGAATATAGCAATATAACAATATGGAAAAAATTTTAATTATGAATTGATAAAAAGTCATATCAAAAAGTGTGAATACAAGACTCAAAGATAAAGCATTTACACCGGAAAAATCTGTCTAATATGGAATATGACCACCATGCATTTTTTACCAAGTCTCACAAAAAAACTCTCATAATGTTTCTGAAGGGGTCAACTAATGTTTGTGGTAAAAAAGGAAACCCCTCTTTCAAAAGAGCGCGACCCATTTCTTGGGGGCCATGAGGGAGGCACGCTCAGAAACGGCTTTTTTGACCATCCCAAACATTTCGATAGGATTGGGATTCGGGGATCAAAGGGCCAACATCGGGGGAATTTTCCTTTTTTTCATGAAACTCAACAACAATGTGTTCTTCGTATGATCGCGCATTATCGCCTATAAAATGTAATCTAAGCCCATAGCACATCTGAACATAGGCTTATTCCCTTTTTATCCCTTTATCACATAGGCTTTTAATCCCTATAGCGCCTATAAGTTGAGAGTACCAGTATCGAAAAAGTACAGAGGTGTACGACTGTCCAACATTACACCTCTCCAGAAAAAGATACCATTGTCATCAATTGTCATCATACGATTGTCAAGCTCCACTCTCTCTCCAGATGAAAGTGATGAGAATCTTATCACTGAAATAAACATTCCCCCCTCACAACTGATGTTTTCGGCTCTATAATAATAGGCCTTTTTTACTGAAATCAGTCAAAGGGACGCACAAGACTGGCTGCCTGGCTTAAAGGCTAGTCTCTGCTAAACGTCCATAGATTGTTTGCCTAGAAAATTCTTCTTCCAGACATAGCAGCAAGGTCAAGAGCAAAGCCAAGGAGCCGTTGTCCGCCTATGAGCATCGTGCGCTTAATGCTAAGTATCAATCCAGTGGAAGTGTGGTTCCTTTGTAGTGGCTTTGGCTGACCTTCCTGGTAACACTAGCACTTGTTTGGTATTGATTTCAAAGACGGAAAACCACTGTCGGTGCCCTTTATAACCTGGTTTCAAGTCTGCCAATGGCTCTCCATCTCAAGAAATCATCTGAACAATTATAAGAACTCATTGACACATCAAACAGTATAACTCGCTTGTTTCAATGCAATATCCACAAAACTGCATTAAAAAATCCCAAATATTTATGGTAATAATCCGGTGTGATGGGGTAGTTAGAGGGGGGTGCCAGCTCAGGTGTCGTCTTCGTGACTTGACCATGGTTCAAAATTAAGAAGTCCATCACCCAAAGCCCTCGTGTAGCTAAACATTTTGACGTAAATATTCACTCACTCACCGGTGTGACGGCCAAAATTTCGACGTTTTTTAGTGCATTTTTTAAAACAAGAATATAACATGCGATCATTTTGTAATTTTTTTCATATTTTTATTAGTATTTTACAATTAAAAAACATTTTTTGACTTGATTTTACATTAATTTGTTTTTAAGTTTTTATGTCAAATTGGAGTTCTCGAAAAAAAAAGGTTAGCTGCTTTAGGGAAGCACACAGCCTTCCGTAGTCACCTGAAATAAAAAAATCAAATGGACTATTGTTGTGCAGACTTTATTCTAATGAACTAAGAAAAAGTATGCATATTAAAAATAAAAAAGTGACGGACTTCTGATAAAAAGTTCTCAAAATCTAATTTTTTTCGTTGATAAAGTGTTTAAGGGGTCTCAGGGTTGTTAAAATGGTTCAGAGGGCTGAAAATATAAAAATTTTCAAACAGGTGTAATTCTTTTAAATTTAAATTAATTAATTCGAATCTTTTACACATTATTTACAAAGGATTAGGGTTTCAAAAAAGTACAAAATGTGTGAAATATAATCACAATTTTTATAAAATTATAAGCATATGAAAATAAGAGATAATTCTGTAACTAATTTTTTGCGTTGCGCACGCTATTTTATGAAATAGTTGCCTCTGATGTGTATAAAACTTTATAGAATTATAAAATATATCTTAAAAGTAATATATCTTTTGTATTTCAAAATATTTGAAAAATATCAAAAAAAATTTTTAAAAAATATGAAAATGTAATTTTTTTTTTTAAATTTAATTTATTATTCTATTTATATAAAAATTCTACAGTGTATATAAATAAAAGTACTACATTTAACTTTATAAATCAACTTATAGCTAGTGATTAAATCTTTTCTTTTAGAAATAGCTTGCACAATGTAAAATTTAATTAATATTTCTTATAGAAATGTTTCTTATTTTCGTATGCTTATAATTTTAAAGTAATATTTATATTTTACACTTTTCTGAAGCCCCATTCTTTATACATAACTTGTAAAATATTCGAATTATTCTAATTTAAATTTTAAAGAATTATACCTGTTTGAAAATTGTTTATATTTTCAGCCTTCTAGAGAAATTTAACACCCACGAGACCCTTTAACAAATTAATTTATTATTAAAAATGAAATGTTTTAAAGGTTAAGTATTTAGCTATGTGTGTAAGAATAATAGGTCAAATTTTTAGCATAGTCGGTAGAATAGAATAGTTCCCCGAAATTTCGAAATCAAGGTTTTGAGAAACGGCTACGGTTTTGACGCTACTTCTTTAATCAGCTATTCTTGTATGCCATTAGAAATCTTCATTCCCAGTTATTCATTTTCAGAGGTTAGAGAGCCTTCGAAGTTCTGGGCCTTTTACAGTTATCTGCAGTTTCTCTGCCCAAAATAGCATTTAATAAAAAATTGTTAGTCCCTGTTGTTTGACCTATCGTGGCATCATCACCTATAATTTTGAGTACAGGTAGAAAAACCCTCATTACAGATAAGTATATAGTAGCAATTTCCAAAAACGTTTTGGAAAAAATGTTTCAAATAGAAACTTCATACACAGAAATTGATTCTCGTACACTGGTTTTTTAAGATTTATAAATTGCTCATCAGACGTTACTGGGTGTTCATAAGTGCTCTCTTGATTTTCCATATTCAATTGTTGATATTTGCCCCAAGAATCTGGGCAGTAAAAGTACTGAGGGTTTTGTATACTGTACAAAATTCTTATATTTAGTCTTAGTCAATATAAAAGGTTTACTATAATACGCATACCTGAGTATCCTAGAATAATAAGGACCGAAGGACAATAAAAGAGGGAACGGTCAGAGCAGCTGCCGCTGGCACGTTCAACACACTTCCGTATACACTACGGCTCTCTCTCTTCTTTTGACTATAACTTTGAAAATATTACAAATTTCAGTCTGAAAATTTTAGGGTATACTTTTAAGATATTTTTCTTCCGAAAAATGTTTTTTAAAAGAAATAGATTTTTTGAACCCGTCACACCGGACTACGAACTTAAACTGTTTCGATCCAGTAATTCTCAAAAAACTAACGCTAAAAAAACCAAAATTATATAGTGCTATATGTTCTTCGAAATATATAAAATACAAATTCTGTCAATTTTAGTGATACAATTTAGAATTATATGAAAATCATGTTTCTAAACTTAATTATGGACATGAATAATAATATATATATATATAATAAAAAAAGGATAAAAGAAAAATTGTAATTCCTACAAAGCTAAAAATGAATGAAATTGGAATGAATATGTATGTATATAAATGTACATAGAGAGAGATATGTGTACAAAATTTTGCACAATATTTTAGCTTCAATGTTGTTGAAATTTGGATTTTTTTTTACGTTTTATGAAGAATTACTCTTTTTATTTATCTCAAAAACCTCACAAAATATTTGGTAGTTTCTGTTTTCTGAATATCAAATTATTTGTTTGTTGGAAACTTCCCAGTTCAGAAGTATTTGAATTTAATATCCATTGCAACCAAATCCTTAAACACGCGTATAATCAAAAAATGAGTAAAGAAAATATACATTGTACTTGAACTATTTAGCGAGGAATGCTTTCGGGTTACTTTAAAAATCGGGTGCACTTTCAGATGATACTAGAGTGAAGCATGCATGAACTAAGCTGGAAGCAAGTAGCCGTTGATAAAATGATTACTTTACCAATGCAGGACAGATTTCTCTGCTCCTCTATGCACAAAACATGCAAAGACTTAGATTAAAGATTTTCATTCAAACAACGGAGAAAATTTTTTCATTTG
>BMAV01011310.1:0-49482 GCA_019973955.1 Trichonephila inaurata madagascariensis | reverse complement strand
ATATATAATTATTTAAAAATTTTTAAATTTCAAAATGAAAAAAAACTCTTTAAAAACCTGATATTTAAAAATTTTTTTAAAAGAGTCGGCGGGCCACATGCAGCCCGCGTGCAGGGTGTTGGACACCCCTGTTCTAGAGGTTTCCTTTATAAAATTGGTATATGATATCCACATTCGTCATCTGGAGCAGTTTTCTTGGCGCTCAGGAAACTCTGGTCGTCCTTTGTGATTGCGACTTGAAAACCCAGATATCAGTTGTCGTATACTCGAAGTGTTAGCTGCACAAATCATAGGTGGAAAAAAACTTCCAATCGTAAATTTTTATTATATTTAATGAAAATGGTGAGAAATATACTTTCAATGGCCTAAAAAAAGGTATACATTTGAATTTTAAAAACAAACTTGGGGAGAAAATGGAAAAATGCTGAGAAATTTAAACCTGGTTTTTCTCAAAAAATATATTTAACTGTTAAACATTTCATGTCTTACAAGAGTTGCTTTATCTTTACATGGGCTATCCTTTTTGTCCTACCAAAACAAGAAATATCATTAACCTTTTACACGAAATAACAATCTTATGCAATATACCTTTTGTATGTTACAATGATAGAAAAGTGTGTCTTAAGCAGCGCAATAGGCTCAATTCATGACGGTCGCATGATAAAGATAAACACGTCTTCTCCATTGAATTCAAAACAGACATCAAACTAATTGGACTTGTTGTTCTACTTGTAAAAATTGGGTAAAATTTCAATCTTTATAGTTGGGTAAAAATGTTCAAATGTATAAAAAATAAATTTCTACAAAATATTTTAAAATTAAAAAAAAATCTTATTTTACACATGTACTTTTAAAATAAAATGCATTTTGTCTGCCTATGTGCATTATAGTTGTTGACAAATTTGTTTTTTTTTAAAGAGAAAGTTTCTGAAAAGATCAAAAGAACATGAATTTAGCCCATTGATTGAGTATTTTGCGTTGTATGATCTTAAATAATTAACAACAAAATATTTGATATTAAAATGCTTAGTTTAAAATCCTGAAATTAAATTAGATTTTTTCCTGAATTTTGTTTGTACAGAAAAGCTCGAAGGCAACATGCCCATTCTACCTCGTGGACGGCATTCCTTCCCGTTCCGTTTCCAGCTACCAGAGAGTGCCCTTGCCTGCAGTTTCGAATCTCGGTCCTGCACCGTCCGCTACTACGTTAAGGTGACCGTGGACATACCCTACGCATCACCCCCACAGGGCATGAAGTACTTTACAGTCATAGGACCCCACATAGATTGCATGGACGAACAGTACCTGGTGAGTACAAACAGTGTTTTTGTTTCGATTCATTCTAATGGCGTAATTCCTAATCCGATACTTGTATAATTTAGATATTTTCATGACAGAACGACAACCAGCTATTAAACAGTTTGAGTGCCAACGTTAAGATCTTTGTGGCCCAGGGTAGGGTTCCATCGCACGTGAATGTCACTCAGGGTATGAAACTACCAGATGGTTTGGCTTGGGGAGGGGCTGTGCGCAGGAATTCCGCACTTGGTGTCGCCGCTTTTCAGAATTTGCTACCGGGTCAAACAAGATATCAGTTTCTTCTTCACAAGCAGGTTCCCGTACACGAGTGGCATGAAACCGTCCTGGTTAACTGAGCGCTTGGGACAGCGGGCGTGAAATTACAGATGAAGAGGAAACTACTTTTGCTAGGCTTAGCAGTGGACATACTCGAGGTCAACGGCATGTGGTGGGGGTCTTAAAGTTTATCCTCCTTGTACGAATTGCAATGTGACCCATATCGCTCTTGCCCACATCATGGCTTGTATTGGTTATCATTAGAGATAGCTGCTCTGAAGTTCTGTTACAGTTCTTCATTGTTTAAAAGCACACGGGTTCATACACCCGTCCTGGGCTGTTTTCTGTCGATCCAGGAGTGGGGATAGGCACAATAACAGATATTTTCAGACTTTCTTGCAAAAGCAGTTTAACCTAGTTGTCCATAACAATACTTCCTTTTTTAACCCATTGTATTCCTCAAATGAGGGGCATTGGGAGTGGGTTAGTGAGTGAGGGCTTATTAACATCCCATTGTAAAGCTACATTAGAGGTATTTGTGAAGGACCTGGTAATTTAAATCTGAGGGGAACAAACGGATCTGCTTTCTGTTCGGTTTCAATTACGCAATATTACTATCTTCATCCCTGATCTTTTTTTCAAAATTTCGCAAAATATCTAAAGTGATGTGAAAAATTGGACAGAAAAATATTACAGAAATAATTTATCTTCAATTAGTGCAATGGTGGGAGAATAGTACCCCGCACTAAGACAAACCGTACAAAGAAATGGTCTCATATTTGGGTTAGCGCTAACCCACAGTCAGGACCTCTGTGTGGCAGTGCTATAGAAATCGGAAATGGGTTCGTTATATGGCGGAAAAATTTAGATTTATATAAGAGTTGTATCTTTTAATATACTTTATGACTTACATAAAACAAATTTTAAATTCATAAAACTATATATAAAGGGGAATTATTATCAACCTTTTTTAAAACAAAGCATATGTTTATTTTATATATCGCATACCATTAAAGAAGAGAAAAACTACAAGAGAAACAAGAAAAGAATGTCGAAGAATTCACTGTGTATCTTCAATACTTCAGAAAAACTTAATTTTTATACTTTAAAATTAATGAATTTTAAGGACATTTTCTAATTTTTTAAAAAGCTTATACAAGTAATATATTAAGCATGCATTGTTATAATCAGAACACGAAGGGGACACAAGACAACTCACTGAGGGGGAGGATATCAAGATGTTTCTACTGTGAATTGGGCAATGGGGATTAAAGGTTCTTGGATGAAGAAACGTCCAGAACTGTCCTTTCTCCGCGAGTTGGGATGTAAAACCAGTTAAACATTTTATGACCACAATAAAATGTATGAAAAGAGTAAATAGCTTTTCCACGGCTTCGCATTTAAAAAGAGACAACAAAATTGAATCACAAAAACGTTTTACGTTCGTTATACATAAATGCACTTCGCTATAGAGATTTACGAAAATCGTGAAATGTTCAAGGTTCCAGGAAAAAGTTCGCTATATAGAAAAATTAGCAATATAGAGGTTCGTTATATAGAGGTACGACTGTATTTGTGAGCAAAGTTTTCCTTGCATGAAAATGAACAAGCCTAAATATAGATGCAGGTTGACTGAGATTAACTTGCTGTCTGAGACGAGAATTTCAACAAGCAATCTTACTCCTCATTTCAAAACGATAGTAGAAAAATGGGATAAGGTACATTTGTCTCATTAAATTTATTCTAAAATTCAAACGTGCTTGCATCTATAGATATAAAATTAGCACACTAAAAACATTGAATAAGATCACCACTATTAGAGAGGTTTAACTTATAATTATTGAATTTTGTATGGTAAATTTAAATATTTTCTGTGATGGAAAGTTTACAAATGAATGCAATTCTTTTAAAAAAGTGCGGTCCTCCGATATTTCCCATTTCCACAACGCGGCCATATATAGCCAAAAGAATTACCCATCCTTGATATATTATAACATATAAAAGGCTCAAAAGAGTACGAATTTGGATTTAGTACATATTTCCGCTACGTTGCACGGCAACTTTGGCGAAAACTCTATCACAAATTTTTATTTTCTAAGTCTTGGACGTTTAGAATTGCTTTTTTTTATTGCGTCTTAGAAAGTATTCTCAATTTTACTTAAGAACTATCCTTACTCTCATTGTTGCTTTTTTGTAATAATTTCTACTATTAGTTCACAATTTCCCTTTATCTTGTTCAAATTTTGAATCGTTAATAAAAATACAAAAGCACTCAATTGAGAGCTGAGTACACCTATAGACGATTATTTTGGATGACAATACGGTAATTTAGTTAATAAAAATTAATTGATTAAAACTAATTATTCAAAGAATTACAGATACAGCCACGTTGGCATAATTTCTGGCAACTTAGCGACCATTTTGGTGACTTGTGTCAAAATTTTAAAAGGTTGTTCTCACATTTTAATGCCTTCATTTGGGTTTGCAGTACACTCTATCGATTGTTCTTGGGACAGCCACGATAATAACGAATATAATTGACCGAAACTATCATTTAAGAATTACAGATACAGCCACGTTGATTTCATTTTTAGCGACTAGAATCAAAACTTTAAAAGAGATTTTTTTTCTCACGTTTTAAAACTGCGAGTTGAACTGAAATTTTTATATACACAACTGTTTGAATGACAATGCACGACATACCCAATGATAATTAATAAAGTTAATTACCACTTTTAATTTTTGTGATTCTGTCATATGTATATACATATTTATATTAATTGTAGTATTTGATAAAAGAAACTAAAATAAAAAGAATTTTCTTTTATTATTGACCTAAGTAAGAGATTGACTTAAATTACGCACATATTATTTAACATATTATTATACTTATAAAAAGCCACATAACCTAAATTTAAAAGTATTTCTTATTCTTATATAAGAGGTAGAAAGAAGCCATACAAATATTTTTTTCTGCAAAAACCTTACCAATGCATAGTCTATCCATAAGAGCAACAACCCATTTTTCGTACCCTCAATAAAAACATCTTTCTTTAGCCGTTGAACACTTGTTTTAGTTGTTGTGCATTTGTTGCTTTGGCAGAGAAAAATATTTTAAGAGAGTACCCACAGAAGGACAGCTAGGGTAAGGGGAGGGGGGTGCAGAAACTGGGGAGCACAGAGGCTGCCACCGCCTTTCCATCTTGCAGATAAAAGCAAACCAACACCTATCCTGGCGACAATATATTTTCACTTACTCCATCAGCACCAACACCAGGTAACTATAGCAACAGGACAAGATAGAGCGTAACAAAGTGCTGTTGTTGAACATGGCCCACACACAGACACGATTGCTCTTTTTCCTGGAATTATGGAGATGATTCCTATCGGGAAATGTTTCTCGCGAAAAATTTATCATCCTTTACTCTGAAATTACAGGAATCTTTTGCTCCTCCCTTGTGTTTGGGGAAACCGGAATTGTTCTCCTGTTTCACTGATGTTCCTTTTTTTTTAAATGTTTTCGGAAATATTGCTTGGGGTGATATGCAAATGATTCCGCAATCTATTATTTGCAAAAGGGTTGGATACAAAAGGTAAAGAAATCTTTGCGTAGCGTGGATTAAAAATCTGGTTTAAAGACCCCTTGGGACTTAACGGAATTAATTCAAGAATGATAATGGTATGAGAAATAGCGAAGTTAAATGAGGGAATAAGATATTTTGTTATACAATTGAGTTTTACTTAGATTTTTCCGTGATGGAGAGATGAAGTGTATTATTATCATAAAAAGAACAACTTCAACAAACGACCTTTAAATATACTGATACAAATTTTGAATAGATATTTTCGTGAATTTTTACTTTTATTTTAAGTGACAGAAGTTGAACGATGCAAATTAAGTATAAAACTAACTCTTATTTACTAACTGGTCTTTTTAATTGTAATTAAGTTTTGGGTTAATTTTTATTACTAGGATAAGATAACATTTGTGATCTTAGATTCTTCTCAATACATGTATTTAATTTAATCGGGATCTCTTGTTACGTTTCCGTAGCGACTTTTATTTAGATGTTTTTTGCATTACACTTCATTTAAATGAGTGGGGAACTGCTCCATATACACATCAAGTCTTGTTGGTTATAATAACGGGAAAATTATATTTTACGGGCACAAAACAGTTTAAAATTGCCGCGCCATGCGTTTTCGCTTCCAGGCGCACAATTTAATTCGCACTTTCGGAAATATATGGCTGACGTGTTGATTAATAAAATGAATTGTTATACATGTTACTATTTATATTGTTAGATAAGGGTCACGTTTTAATCACTTGTTCCGAGTTCTCACTTTTTGTTCACGCATATGCTCTCATATCATATATCCATCATACGTATGTATACCCTGTTATATGCTCCATACAATATATATTACGTTCCAGGTACCCAGTAGGTTAATAAATCGCATGCGATTCAATCCCCACTGCTGAAGGTCAAATGCATTTTTTTAGGCGCGTAATGAATGACACTGGAGTCATTCCAATACGGTTTATTCCGAAACCATATAGGGCCTACATTCAAATAAGGCACGGCCCGCAGAAGTGCAATTTAAATGCTGCGTTTTCAGAACAAAATACCGGAATATATTCTTAATTTCAGATGGATCAAAGTACTGGCTCCAGTTTTACTTTACGCAGGGAAATACCAAAGTTGTTTAATAGGGTTTTGGGGTTCCTTCAAATGCAGATTTCAGGAGTATTAGATTAACGGGGTTCAGGAAGGTGGCAATCATTTTTATTTTGTTGAATAAGGGAATCTAGTAAAAGGTTAAAAATAATAAAATGTGTTTTGAACTATACATAGATTTAGAAGTACTCTCAAGCTTGCATGCACTGGGTGAGAGAGTAGCACTACTTCAGGGACCCAGGAACCACGAGAAAAAGCACCAGGGGTTAAAAATACGCTAATAACTCAGAAGCTACCGCCGGTACCCAGTTTTACCATTCAAATTGTTTTAGCTTCAAAAGTAGAGCTATAAGAACAGGTTACTAAATCATAATATAAATTTAGAGGTAGGGCACTGTATGTCTGAAGTTGCCCATCAGCCTTCCTCTAGGCTAAGCCTGCAGCCCTCATGAAACACCTGCAGCAAGCTGGCCGGGTAACAACCAGGTTGGGGACGCCAGCCGCTGAAAATAGGGTTCGCAGATTCAAAAGGTAAAACGGTTTAAGGCTTTCATTTTGCGGTTAAAATCTTTTAATTTGCATTGTCATTCACAAAAGCGGTTTAACGATTCTTTATTTCTTTAAAAATTACTACAAAAGTGGGCGTTTGGGTTTTTAAGGCTCTCTAGGGAGTGATTCGTTTCTGTTGAAAAAGGAAAGAGCATAATGACATAGATTTTCCTTCCATAAAAGTGTAAAATTCATCAAAGATTCTCACATTAAATGTTTTTGAGATTTTAGGTTATTTTAGCACGGGGTAATAATAAAATGATCCAAATCAATTCGAGGACCCATTTACTGTTTCTTTTTTTCGCAAAAAGCTTTTTAATCATATGTTTATTTGTATTAAGCAGATCAAATGTTCTTAAATTTTCGTTCCCTGCGATGTATCAGCATGACATAGTGGACCCCCAAAATTTTGAACACCCCTCAGAGTCAGTTTGAGAGTCATCTCAACAAATGGCTTCGTGATTTAAAGAAGAAAATTAAAAAATTGAAGAAACTATTTTATGTGTTTGGAGGTCACATATAAAAATAGAATATAAAAAAATTTTGAAGTCAATTCCTACTTAAGTCAACATACATACGACATATACATACGACAGAATCACAATATTAATGGCAAAATACAAAGTGATTTTCCATTTTCCTTTTTATACATGGTGTTGGACCATTATTTTTGTGTTTGTTATTATTTATTCATTCATAAGTCACACGGGCTGCCAGGGGTGAGATTAAATGCAGTTAGGATTCGAACTCACGACCTTTGGATTATAAGTCCATTGCGCTACAGAGACACAACGAGTGGTTTTCCTTTTTATATATGGTGTTAGACTATTACTTTTGCTTGTTACTACTTATTCATTAAATATAACTAATGAATTAATATTTGAAAAAAACTGTATTTACATCAAGTATCATCCACTACAAGTTTAAAAAAATGTATTTTAACTTGAATGAATCAATAGAAAGCATTTTATTAACGATTGAAAAGAAATTTGGACAGATATAGCATATATATTTTGCATATGAGGGGTGTGAACTAGTAGTTAAAGTGAAAAATCGCTTGTTTGCTCTAGGAATACAAAAATATTCGAATCGAACTTTTTCGAGGATTTCCGTTGTCATTCTTTACCATATGCTAACAGGCGTAATGCTTTTAAAAAGAAAACCGAAACCCTTCAGGTGACGAATACCTTTATTTAGAAAACAGAGGTCAGCATAGTTGGAGCTAAGAGTTTTCGAATGGTACTACATGACTCCAAGAAAAACCATGGCCATTTTATGTTATTATTATTGACCGCTGTGCAACTTTCCGGAATGAATGAACAGATTGCCGACAATCGGGGCACGCGGCGGTGAGGCGCCAAAAGAGCATTCGGCGCCCGTATACAATTAGATAGGAGGCCCAAGAGACCGACCTGTCCTCCGAATAAAGAAAAATGAAAAAAAGTGTGCAGTTGATTCTGCTTCGCTTAACTGATGGCAGCCGCACCTGTCGCGTTTCATCGCCAGCCATCGTGGAAACGCTTGGGAAGTGCTGCGGTCACACTGTTACCATGGCACCAAAAAGCGCATCTCTCTTTCTCTCATCGCCATTTTTTCCGATTTAAATTTCCTGGTCGCTAACGATAAATGTGGAGTCAAGTCGGGAGCACGCAGCTCCTGCAGACAAGATTCAGAGAAATAATTCTTCAAAATAAAAAGAAAAATGAAGAATGTTTTCTATGGGAGGAAAAAAAAGAGGTAGACGAGATAGGCGTTCTTTTAAAATGGCTTCTGTGGAATTTTGTTGTTGTTGTTGTTTTGAATAAGGTATTTCTTCACTGGCGTTATGTAACAATGAGTTTCTTTCTTTCTTTCTTTTTCTTTTTAAAGAAAAGATTTGTTTTGAATGAAGAACTGCGGTTAGATTTTGCATTTTTAGTTTTAAAAAAGAGTTCATCATTTTTTTTTAATACAAAATATTTTCTTTTGAAAATGTATTTAATTTATATATTCATTTCGTTTCTGTTTCATAGCAGTGTGTGTATAAAGATCGACTGTTTCATTCTTGGCAAGTGTTTGAATAACTCTTACAGGCCAGAAATGCAACACCAAACAATACGTTTAATTTATTTTAAACTGCCTTTTATCCATACATTTTGCAAAATTCCTTCGCATTTATTTTTATTGTGAATTTATTTATTTCTTGATTCACTAAAAATATTTTGTTTAACAAAGGCTCTTTCTACATTCCCTCTATGACAGTTCAGAGTACAATTTCCATTAATAATAAACGTAACTTAACTCAGTGGCGCACCAGTCCATGAGGGTCAAGGCCTACTGTGCCCATCTCAGTATACGTGATCTTGGCCCTGAGGTGCGAGACTTTGTTTTTTACTTTTTAGTTTGATTCACTATAAAAGCGTATTTTTTAGTTTTTTTAAACTATAATTTTTTTATATTCGAATTATATTATTAAGTTGTGATTCTGAAAGTAAAAAGTCAGTTTGACCAGGTATTATCTTACAATTTTTAAAAAATAAGAATTTTTGAAATTTTTTCAAACTCTTATAAAAAATGCTCAGTTTATAAAATATTTTAGTCATTTTAAAGGTGATTTATACTTCTTAGATTATTGTAAACAAAAGTTAGTATTGATTCGAAAATTGGTTCCTTGGTTGATCTTTAATAATAACTTTTCTATCTAAACCAGGAAAAAACACGATAGTGTTTAAAATATTAACTTAAGCATTCTTACAAAAAAAAAAATAAATAAATAAAAAAAATTAAGAGACATCTCAGACCTAAATCCACACTAACTTTTACAGAACATACGTTGGGGAGTATCTACAAAACATTTCAAAACTCTACCTTGAACAAAAAGAAAAGCCCTAAGGATTAGAATACAACTAAATCTTCAAAATTAAAAGTCCAAGAAAAAGGCATTTAAAGTTTGTAAAGGTGTAAAATTAAAACTTATAATGCAGCATTTGCTACGACAACAGGTTGTTTAGCCAAATGCCAACAAAATATTTTCACGAAGGTTTCGAAATGCAAAGCATTTATGTACAACATAATATAATGATACTAACTTTATTTAAAAATCACCAGGTTTGTACATAAAATTTAATTCTTTTAAATTTTTAATTGGAGGAGTTTAGCAAGTTTGAGTTCTTATTGGGTGACTTTAAAATACTATAATATAGTCCTGTAATATGTTTACTGTAATATAGTCAAGTACATCTTGGAAATATTCAGTTTTATCTGCTTGTAGTCAGAATACTTGTATTCGTAAGTCTAATTGCAGTTTCAGCGGTGAGCTGTTTTTTCCATATCTCTTTTTCAGTAGTAATCCTCTTCCAAATATTGTTTCTCAATAGCAACCTGATAAATATTTGACCATCGCATTTTCTCACCAGGAAAAAATTAATGAAAAACTTTTAAGTTATATAAATTATTTTTTAAAACAGAAATTGGCCTTAAAATCAATCTCAATTAAGTAACTATGAAAACTCCAAACATAATCAAGCAGAAATGGTTTTAATAATGAAAATTGAACAATTAACAATTTCACATTTAAGAGTTGATTGTGCTCAAAAACATTTATAAAACTACCACATCGTATCAATGAGAGAACTTTGAGTCGTGGCAGCTTTAACATGCATTGGCTCCCTCGACATGGTGGGTTCTCGGTGGTACAAGGCTCGAACTCATGACACGCCGGGACACCAGTCCATGATCATGAACACTAGGCTATCGCAGCCACATAACAATTTTAGAAAAATAATAGGTTGTACGTAAGTCAAATTTCATTCTTTCTAAACATTACAACCTGTTACTGGCCAAGGCAGTCTCAGTCAGCTTAGATCAGCGACACTCAACCTACGGCCCGCGGGCCATCGCGCCATTTTAAGTGCCCGGTCATGACCCATTGCTCTGAGAAATTCACTTAAGAACAATGTATCAAAAATTTGGTGGGAAATTCTTTGACAAGTAATCAAATATATCGATTTTGCTTTTTTTTTGGATGTCGTACGCTGAGAATTGATATTCTTTTTTCTTGGAACAATTACGGTTAGTGATAACAGACAACGTGGAGTAGCGACAATTTTATGGGTGGAACTAATTTTTAACAATCTTTCATACTTTGAAAGTGAAAAAATATTCGAACGATTTGGAGGTTGATTGTTTTGTATTGAAAAACAAGCATGGATCAGTACTTGTTTGATTTGTCACGAAAGCGCTGTATTTAAAAAATACCAATAAACAGGAATCATTCAATGACACTTTTCCTCCAAGATCTCTTTCAAGAGATGATAAATAGGTTTTATTGAATATTCTTGCAACAGCAACAAAGTGTTTTGTCAGTGGTAATGTCACAGCAGTAACAAAGACATCCCATGAAGTTTGTTATATTATTGGTAATCAAATGAACCCGTTTACTGATGCAAAAATTGGGAAAGAGTGTTTCTTAAATTCTTTTAATTTAGTGTTAGCTATAAAAATGTAAAAAATAATAATTAAAAAAAATCAAAACATAAGTTATGATATTTAGATCAATTTTTCACATTTTAAATTTTCAATTTTATCTTGGTCCTAAAGCATTCCCCCCCCCCTTTAACCTCATGTTGGCCTGCGTGAAATAGCTAACATATGGGGCTTGAAATGGTGAGCTAATATGCGGTCCGCGTGAAATGGTTGACGTATATATGCGGCCCAGCAGATAAAAAGATTGAGTACCCCTGGCTTAGATCATCGTGATCTATTTGATGCTATGTTTTTCCATCGGTTGACTCCCAAGTCCTTCAACCACTTTTTTATTTTATCCAACCACCTTGTTCTAGGTCTTCCTTTTTCCCTTTTACCCTCTGGAGTTTAGAAAGTTATTTTCTTAAGGTATCCGACTACGCTCGGAACCGTGATTTTAAAAAACACAAATGGATACATTTCATGATATTTAGTGTCACTTAGATTAGAATACATGTATAAAATGTTTTAAGGACATTTTGACAAAAAAATGTTTAAACACGATATTTCGGTAAAAAATTAATTTTGAATAACCTTTTTTCAAAATATGTTCTCCTTTTATGAAAAATGCTTCTATTTTAATAATATTTTGCCCGTATATAGCTCAGACCTCTGCCCAGTGGCTCAACTATGATTTTTGAAAAATTCACATTATTTTCAGAGTTACAACCCATTGAAATAATTATCGGCGTTTTTTTCTTAAAATTTCTCCCCTCTGTTGTCGTAAAACACGGATAAACCCATTTCTAAGTTATATATTTCAAACATCCTAGTTGAGCCTCTGTACAGAGGTCTGAACTATATATAGGCAAAATATTATTATAATAGAATCATTTTTCACAAGAGGAAACCATTTTGAAAATGGGTCATTCTATGTTCATTTTTTGTCAAAATATTGTACATAAATAATTTTTTATTGTAATACTATTCTTAAAACTATTTTATATACATTTTTTAATCTAAGTGACACTAAATATCATAAATATTATCCATTTATACGCTGTTGCAAAATCACGGTTCCGAGCGTAGTCGGATACTTTAACAGGACTTTTGTCGCTATATCGAAATACATCTCCCAGCCACCCTATTTAGGAAGCTTTGATCACTTTGACTATGTCGGGTTCTTTGTATTTCGATTGAAGCTCAAGGGGTTGTGAGGGATTAAGCCCTCTCTCTTGCCTGCCTAGATATGTGGGAGGAAGGGAAGAAACACTAGCCACATAATCAACAATTATCTATTTATTGATATCACAAAAATAGCAACTTTCATTCAATGATTTTCAACCTGAAGAAATATTCTCAATATGAGCAAAATATGGATAAGTAGCAAGATACACGAATTATTAGGAGACTATCAATATCGGTCCTTTCTTTATAGGATCCAATTTATTATCCCACTTAATATAATACTAATTCAACTATAGTGATCAATCGTCACTTTAAATCTTCCTCTATTAAATATTTGAAATACGCTATAGAAAGTTATAAAATCTGATCAGTAGCAATGAATTCTATCTTATCACGTTCTCACTCCTTCTCATTGATAGCTAGAAAACTTGGAATATACAAAGTAGACTTAATTTAAATATCGCGGTTTCTTCTTCAAAAGGGTTGGTTGTGAATAAACGCTAATTGACAGCCCAAAAATTTCCCAAGAGTATAAGAGGAAGGTACGCGAATAGATCCGTCACAAGGTTGTATCGTATTCTCCAGATTCAGGTTTCTTTTAGCTGCACCAAAAAATTTTCTCTCGAAATTCATCAGTTTCTCTTCGTTTTCTTTGTTAATTGTCCAGCCTTCGCTGCCGTACCAAACAATTGGTCTTACTAGAGTCTTGTATAACTGTGTTTTTGCTTTGCTTCTTACGTATTTAGATTTAAACTTATTCGCAATTCGTGATCTGTTAGCCTTTTTGATTCTGTTTTTTATTTTAATTATTATGTCATTACTATTATGTGCAATGTAAGGCAAATATTCCTTTTAAAAAAATTCATATTTATTTATTTATTATTCTTGAATAATGTATACATAAGCCTTGCTTATTCATTACAAATCAATAACATACTAACAGTTAATGTTCCAATTCTAGTGACTGGCTCAGCTTAGCCCAGTGTTTCTCAAACTGTGGGGCACGCCCCTAGGGGGGCGTGATAACTCTACAAGGAGGGCGCGAGCATAGTGAAAAGTTTAAAAAAAATTATTATTTTAAAAAATCTATTAATTTACTGAAACAAAACAAAATACATTCTGACATATTAAAAAATAAAATACGCATTTACTCAGATATAATACACTTATAAATGTATCAGTACAGCACAATGTACTTAATTCAACAATACTAAGTCAAGAACAGCATTAATAATTACCAATGACCCTATGGGCTTGTCATACATAAAATTATGTTCAAAAATTAACACTTACTTGATAATTTGTACGGTTTATAATTAATCTCTTTACTGCCGATTAAAATATAATCAATTCGCGCCCTAATGCCACCATTTTCCACGTAGGCGTGCGTATGTAATTTATTGGAGGGAGGGGAGACAAAGGAATAAGTAAGCAAATCCTTTGAAATAAGTAAATCCTTCGCGAACACTGTAAAGGTCCCTTTATTGCATTCCAAAGCCTTCGGAATAATTTTAGGGATAGCAGTGCACAGAAAAGATCGTACTTCAAAAAGACGTATATATACGTCCGGTGAAATTAACGCTTTGGCTGAGCGAGATATTTATATACTCCGGTGGTACATAGAGGTTAAAGTCGTATTGTAGCTTTAGCGTCAAAGTATAGTATTATTGAATTCAATGCGTTGTTATTGTATGGAGGGGGGCGCAATGAAAATTATGATTCAATATTGGGTCGCAAATATTGAAACTTTTAAGAAGCACTGGTTTAGCCGAATTTGGCTCTTGCGCCGTAAGCCCATACAATTACTCTGTAACAACCAACTAGCGGTTGTTGGTGTTTTGGGGTTTGAGCAAAGATCAGCCATAGCAAGTTTTAAATTCAAATTAATTTATCACTTTTACCTAAGTAAGCAACACAACTAACTGTAGGAAATGCACTTAATAAATAGTAAAAACAATCGTACAGCTTAAGGCTACTGAACATATAAGTACTCCTCTCACTCTTGGAGCACTCTGGACTTCTACGCTAGAATTCACTATAATAATCTCTCTTAATTGTAAGACCTCCAGTCTTAAATCTTAAGCACAACTTTATCACTTGTATTCTTCAATTATCAATAATCAACTATCCGTCGACTAACATTGCATACCTAAGTGTCAACGCTTAAATAGAACAACTTATTTGAATAAATCAAGTCTTCTTCTTCGAGTGAAAGTTTGTGACAGGGCTTTCATCGCGATTTCAGCTAACAGTCCTCTTAGGTTCTTGGGGACCAGAATGGCAATTCTTTCCAACCAACTCAAGAAGAAGAACGAGGTTATGTAAATTAGAAATCATGTATATTTTGGAAGTTAACAGTAGAGCGAAGTCTATGTTGAGGTCTATGTCTATGTGCAGAAGTGATTGCTAAGTGGGAAGTGAAGTCACTAAGTAGAGAGATAGCTGTAAAGTGATTTGAGATAGTTTAGAAGAATCCTAAGTTCGAGAATTAACCTAGCTGTGCCGTTACAGACGAACCAAAAGTGGGTTCGAGACCAAAAGGTAGACTGTCGGATTAAAGCCACTACAGAAGTGCAAAAGACGTAGCTGTTTACCTAGGATATAGCGGTAAGCGAATTTATATAAGCTATAAGGAAGGTACGTATATTAGTGAGATAGGAATTAATATATAAAGTTAGATTCAGTGGTCAAGTGCGAGATTATTCGGTAATACGTGTTGCGTCTTCTCATTCTAGATCATCTTGCATAGATTATTATTGTTGTGTATTGTGTTTAAACTAAGATCTTAATAAACAGATTTTTAGAATGAATGATTTGAGTGGTTCTTTGTTCTTCCCCACAGAAACAGGTCGCGTAGATAGTACCCACGGCCGGGGCTTCACAAGTTTTCAATAGAACGTTCAGTTAAAAAGAATAATTTTACCCCAAGAGGATTAGTAGAAAGTTCGCGGATATACCTGTTGCAACTCCAGTTCTAGTGGATGAATCAATAAATCTTAGCTTTACTAAAAAAAAAAGACTCAATTTAATTATGTGAACTTCCTTTGTGACACAGATTTGTGAAAACAAACACGGACTGATGGATTTCATTAAATTAAACTCATTTTTATAAAATGAAAAAAGGAAATTATATAAATGTTTAAAAAAAAAAGTATATTATTTATTTTAAACATTTTATTTCCTTGACCTTGAATGGATTACATTTATCTCGCGTACACTATAAAGTTGATTATATCTGTTTTTATTGAATTGAAACCTTTCCAAAGCATACGTAATAAAAATTCTTTATCTCACTCCCTCTACATTTCTAAGATTAGCTTTATGCATTTCATGTGTCAGTGACCAAAGGGAAAAGTCTGGACAAATCGGAATTTACACATTTGAAAGCATGCTCCGTAAACAGACAGATCGCATAAAACTTTGTTTTATTTCACTGGATTTGAGTATCCGTTTTATGAGTTGTCCTGCGGCTTTTATTTATTCCTCCGCTTTATCTACATCATCTTTACGTGTTACAGTGTGACGATAACATGCTTTTTTACGAGTCCTTTTGCGCTCGTAAAACAACTTTGATTTTGCGCGTCCAAGTTTTTTTCTGTTTTTATAACTGGTTCACGTTCCTTTGAAGAGAGATTCCATTGGAGGTTTGAATAGCGAATCATGAAGAAGAGTTGGTTCAAAAGTTGTTGGAGAAACCGTATGATGATATCAACTTTTATAGTCCATCATAAATGTAATTAAAGTTTTTGAATGGGAAAGCTCTTTTGTAATTATAATAAATTTCATCATTTGATTGTGTCGAGCTTGCCCGTAAATGTAATAAAAACCTTTTTTACGTTATTTTTCTTATGATGTTGCATTTAAAAAAATGTACCTTTTTTTTAATGAAAATCTTTTTTTAAAGAAATTATAAGAAAAGAATTTTATCTTCGGATTTAATTGGATCTTCGTCCACATTACTCTCAACAATAAGAACTTTAAAGAAAAATTCTCCCAATGAACTTTAAAACTGAAAAAATAGAATTTAGTAGTCAAATGAAAAATAAAAAAAAGTTTATCTCACACCAACAGCATAACGAAATACATTTAAAAATAAAAGTAAATAATTTCGGAAGTGCACTTTTTATTAAACACCTAATACCAACGGAAGAAAGAAAATGTTACTTATTTTCACATTTTGAAGTCTTCATTTTATTTTTATCTCTATATTTATGTAAATTATTTTCTTTTTAAAAGCCTTCCGTCAATCGATCGATGTTTTGAAATGATTTTATTTAAGATAAAAATTATTTGTGATAATATCTTTTATATATACAGCAATTATACAATATTTAAAAAATGTTGGAATTTTAATAAAGTAAACCGATATGAATTTATATTTTATTTGAAAATATTTTAGTATGAGAAATAACCAATGCAATAAATACGTTCTGTTGTATATATATATATATATAGTATAATAAAACAATAAGATACCAAATTGTACTTCCTACAAGGCTAAAAAAGAAAATTAGAGTTTAGAAAATATATCAAAAACATAAATGGGGCAAAAGAATATTGTACTAAAATTGGTTAAAAACAGGCAAAACAAGAAACCGAGATGTAGAAGTATTAAAATTGAAGATACCAAAGGAGTCTTCGGACGAAAATGGTCTAAAGCTGTCGATGTGAAATAGGCTAGTGAATTTAGGATTCAGCAATACTTTATGGATCCATCTTCCATAATAGAAAAAATATAGAAGCCGGCATATAGAAGCCATTTTGAAAAATTAGGTCTATATCTATCACACGCTGATGGAACACCCGACAGTAAAATAAAAAGAAAGTATGAATAGTGAGAATAGAGTAAAGATTTCTCTTATAGAGATGAATATTAAGAAAATAAAAGTTTTTAGGAAAAGCCTAGATAAAAAATTACATGTACAAATGCAAACCATTAAGATATATAAATACAAAGCATTTGGACACCTGTGGTAAAAGAGATAAGCAAGTTTTATTCACGTTTAATAATTGATGGAACCTCTCCACCTGAGACAATTACAGCCTTAACCCTCCGGGTAATCTTTCGACAAGTTTTTGATGATGGATAGTGATACTTTCTTCCACTAGGCTTGGGGAAGACATATGTTAGTTTTATAATTTATTTTCGACAGTTGCAGAACCCTTTAATCCGGCGATCCAACTTATCCCAGATGTTTTCTATAGGATCCAAATCAGGACTATGGGCAAGTCAATCCAGTCTATTCACCCCATTGTCATCATACTAATCCATTGTGGACCTCACAGCGTGAGAAGTGGCGTTGTCATGCTGGAAGTAAAAATGATCCAACCCGTAAGATTTCCACAGCGTAGGAAGCATACTGGTGTCTAGAACAGTTGAGTTGGTGTCGGTGTTGAACTTACCATGAACTGGGATCAAAGATCTCAGTCCATACCACTTGAAACATCCCTGCCATAATTCCACATCCACCAAACTTTCCAGTAGGCACAATGCATTCTGGCAAAAGGCGTTCTCCTGGCTAAAGCCAAACCCAGACTCATCATTCCAGGGAACCTGTTTCCACTCATCTACGGTCCAATTTCGAAGTGCCTTGCATCACCTCAACCAAGCAACACGGTTGGAGTTTGTTATCAAAGACTTATGGGTGGCAGCACTCCCCATGACCATGGAAACTGAATAAATGTGCTTCTGTGCGGATGGTATATTTATGGAAGCAACTCTCTTATAATATATATATATATATATATGAGACCCAGTCGCCGAGCGGTAGCTGGAAGCGTATCGTGCTTCCAGACCACAGGTGAGGGATTCTATCCTCGAGCTGAGCAAGGTCGACTTAGCCTTTCATCCCTTTTTAAAGGTCGATAAATGGGGCCGTTTGTGCGGGGGGACTAAACACTTGGGGTTTCCCCTTGAGAGACCTTTTTGAGGGGGAATTTGCTCATGCACCTCAGCACCCAATGGTCACATATACTGAGATGGGCAGTATAGGTGAACTTCCCTTATGATCTGTTGCACATCTGAGTTTAGTTTAATTTAGTTTATATACTATATAAACTATAAATTGATTTTATATAATATATATATATATATATATATATATATATATATATATATATATATTTTTTTGTCCCACAGGAAGGACACTCTTTAAATACAACAAAAAACCAATCCTTGTCTGCTCGATATTTGATGCCATAAAACAAAGAAAAAAACGCAGATTTGATTATCTTATGCTATTTTTTTTAGTAAAATGATACATTCATATGCTTAATCATGATCAACAATTTTAGGCTTAATTTAAAACAAATTTATCTATATAGTAATTTGGACGCTTATAGCTATTATCATGTCGACTCGTAGGCTTAGAGATAGAGCACCTTCTTCGTTAGTCTAAGGTTCAGGGTTCGATCCCGGCTTGAGTCGATAGATCTTTTGGAGGCGAGAATCGTAGGCATGCATGTCATATGATTATGTGTCATGTAAAAGATCCATTGAGTATCAATTTGGCTCTGGTGCTCTCAGCAAAATTAAATTACGGCAATATTTAGCATCTGGCAAGAGATTGAATTAAAAAAAATACTTCAAGCGTCCGAACTGGGTTGCGAGGGCGGCAACTAGATGGTGCTACCATAAAATGGCTCTCACATTTGGGGACTTTCCGAGTCCTCAAAGGCCACTAGAGGGAAAAAAACCCTAATCTCGTCAAGCGGGAGTCAATTCTGTTCTGTCAGAGTTCAAATAACAAAGGAAGCACAAAAACAGAATGATTGGTCTTGCATCTTTCTCTGTACATGTAAAAGGGGTTTATTTTCCTTCGGAAGAATTAGAATTTTAACAAAAAATAAGTTTTGTTTTTAAGAATGGTGAATTTATTTTATAACGTTGAAACTTTTTCTGTAACATTCGCTAAATTTCAATAATTCTCTTTTAAAAATGTTAAAATTGGTATTTTTCGTTGTTAGTATGTGTTTGGTATTCACATATTGCTAATTTTGGATGACTATCAATTGAGATGACCTTATTTAGTAAACGCAAAAAAAAAATACCCGCTAATTTTGGTCAACTTGTTATACTCTTACAATCCCGTATACAGTGGTAGCCTGGTGGTTGACTATCGACTCCAGACCGGAAGGCCTGCCCGGATGACCGATGCCACCAAATACCCTCCGAGTGCACGCGGAGCACCCTGCTCACATCCAGTGGATCCTGAAAGTCTTGTGGGCCGATTCACGAGTGCAGGGAAACTGAGAAAATTTCCTCCACCAGTTTCATGCCTAAATTGTGGAGGTGAGATAGGTGGTGTCGCCATCTATCGTTCCTCTTTCCGAAGGCTCCTGATCACCCCCAGAGTGTTCTCCCTCTAAATTGGGGTGGAATCAGCCAAATCGTACTGTCACCTGTATGGTGCTTAAAGCTACGGCTAACGACAGGCGTCACTTAGCCCTTTACCATGATGAATTTCATGGGCCTTGATCTGGCCTTTGCCGATCAGGTGGCATTAGTAACAACAACCTGTATACACATACGAACATTGTTTTTTACATAGGTAGAATACGTTTTAAAATATTTTCAAATAAATTATCTTGTAGTTCGAGAAATGAATGGTGGTTTATGTTCTTACTTCTAAATTGTGTAAAGATGGGAGTGCTTCCGAGATCTGTCGCTTTTGGAGGGGAATTATAATAGGTTTGTGAATTATGAATAATCGTCAACTGATGATAAATTCTCATTTACAAATAGAAGACTGTTGTACATTGTATGTAACTTACATCCTTTATCAGATGATATTTTGGTCTTGATTTTTATTAAGTACGTTTCATTTTCTATTTATTCCTTTTTTATTTCTTTCATACATGCCTAATTTTTTCTTTTTAAGTAGTAAAATTTAGATACCACCTCAGCTTCTTTGATAATTACATAAAGACATCACTTTTATAAAGTAATTTCTTCAATAAATTGATAACTTTTAAGTTTTTTGATTATTACATACATCAATTACCTAAGAAAACTATTTCTTCCTGTATACCAAAAAAATAATAAATATATTATTTTGATTAAATCGAATTTTTCTTTTCTGAAATGAAAATGTTTTAAGAAAAGCAAATTGAAAATATGCCGTAAGCAGGGGAAATTTTCAGGAGAGGCTTTTAACAATTAATGATTTACTATACTATACTGAGTAAACAGCCTATTTTATAAGCGCCCTTACCAGAACACATATATCAGCTTACAAACTCCCACGCAACGTCATTTTTCAAGAATTATGTCATTTACAATAACGGTTGGTATACATTATGTTATCCTATTTCAGGATCGTTAATTTTATTTCTATGTACTCACATAATTATTGTCGTTCTGAGAATTCTTATCATTTACTTTTTGGTGGAGTATAATATAATACATTTGATTCCCATTGGTACTAAACATTTAAAGTTTACGTGTTTATTATAAAATAATATAAATTTGAAAACATATTATATATAATGATGGCATTCTTGGGATTTAGTAAAAATAATTACCCTATTTCGAGAAAATGTGCGATAAAATGTATTTTTATTTTTAACTAATAATTGTTTATGTTAGTTTTAAAACACGATTTGCTTTAAATCACTATTTCGAAAAACCAAAGTTAACCACCTTAGGATCAGTGGAATTTTTTAAAGCAGCGCTTCTTGAAATGTAGTCTGCAGACTCCAGGGGTTCTCAGCGCTTTTCTAGAGGATACGCGAAAATCTGTCATTTAATACAGTGTTTCTCAAACTTTCAATATTTGCGACCCAATATTCAATCATAATTTTCCTCGCACCCCCATACAATAACAATGTATTAAATTCAAAAATAGTATATTTTGACGCTAAACCTACAATTCGACTTAACCTCTTAAATGCTGCCGCCGTATATGTACGTCTTTCCAAAGTACGATATTTTCTGTGAATTACTATTCATAAAATTATTCCGTAGGCTTTGGAATACAATAAAATTACCTTGACAGTGTTTACGAAAGATTTACTTATTTCAGAGGATTTGCTTATTTATTCCTTTACTACCCTCCTCCCCCAATATACCAAATACGCTCGCCTACATGTAAAATGGTGGTATTTGAGAGCGAATCGCGGAATTTTTAATCGGCATTGAAATAATTAATTATAAACCGGGCAAATCATCAAGTGTTAATTTTTGCATGGAATTTTACATATTAAGAGTCTATGGGATTACTGGTAATTGTAAAACGTTCTTAATTTAGTATTGTTAAATTAATTATAAAATAAATTGAGCAGTACTGATATATTTATAAGTGTATTAGATCAATGAACATGTGTATTTCATTTTTTATTACGTAAGAATGTATTTTGTTTGTTTGCTTTCAGTAAATTAATATTTTTTTAAAATAATCTTTTGTTTTCGACTTTTCTATAGGCTCGCGCCTCCCTTTTAGGGTTATGACACCCCCCCTAGGGGGACATGGCCCACAGTTTGAGAAACACTGATTTAATGTTAAGATTTCCTTCTTTTACAGTGAAAGTCCCCGTTGAAAAATTGAAAGATATGCCATCCTAGATTAGATCACTAATTTGCCCCAATGAAAAAACTCTACTAGAACATGAAGAATCAATCAATTAATCAAGAATATTAATTCAGTTTTTAATTGTTTTTTTGTTACATAGCAAGTTCTACGATGTAATATTTCCAAAAATAGTAGAAACATATGTGCAAATATTAAGATCTGAGTAGTGATTGCACCCATCTCGATTTCTTAATAGAATTCTTTATCTTAAAAATAAGTATAGAAACCGTCCAGAAAGTGTGGAAATGACGCCTTAGATTTTAAATGACGTAACAGCGCTTGTGAAAGAATTGAGAAAAAAAAATGCAGGACCACCCTTCTTATTAAAATTTTTTAATTAATACAGTTGAGAAATTATTTCTTATAATCAAAAAAAGAATCTAACATTGTTAATTTATCAAAACACAACAATTAAAGGGGCGGACTTGCCAGAATGGACGAAACCGCACCACTAAAAATCTTCATTCCCAACCAATTAGAAAGGGCGTAAAAATTTTTTGATGGCCAAAAAAATATCCCCTAGTTTTGAAACTAGAATTGGAGAACACTGGCAAAAGGGTTGGCATGGAAAAGGCTTCTTGGGGGGCCAATACATTTTTTTAATTTTTGAAAAATTATTTTGTAATATTTTTGTATACATTAATTTTGCTTTTCTTAAAAGGGGAAAAAAGGGTAAAAGTAATTAGAGGGTAGGATTTTGGGCTTTTAAATACTCCCAAACCCTGTATTAAGTCTTGAAATCCGGATGTAAGCTGATAAGTTTAGGGGCCGTGATGGTTGAAAGTTTTAAATTGATGGTGTAAAAAATCAGGGGGCCCCTCTAGGTTCCGCTCTGGACAAAAAAAGGAAAAAAAACCCCCCTCTCTGAAACAAAAGTTATAATTAAAAAAGTAAATTATTCGATGGGGGACACCTATAGAACTTGAATAATTTTTAAATATGGCGGCATATGATATTTATATATATATTATTTTAAGTCTTAAAAAAACGAAAAAATTCAAAAAAGGAAAAATTTCTTGTTATTATCTAAAATGTAAAAAAAGGAATCCCCATTTCAGAGAAAATTTTTTTGAAAAAGGGCTCTGATGGTGGGGATCACAAGCGTTTATTTAACTTATAGAAACTGCACGAAGGGCTAAAACAAAATATCTCCTGTGGCTGTACATCTACCAAAAACTATTATTACCCTTTCTCCTTTTGGATAGCAGGACACCAGAAATCGTATGAGGAAAGGAATGTTCATTGTGACCCCACCGGGATGGAGAGAAAGTTACTAGTAAATAATATCAAATTTCATAATTTAACATAAACTCTAACTTCGAACCCTTCAAGTTTCAACATAAAAGTAAATTGACATTATGGCATTCGACTACGTTCGGAACCTTGATTTTAAAAAGGCGTATAAATAAATAATTTTTGTGATATTTAGTGTCACTTATATTAGAATACATGTATAAAATAGGTTTAAGGCATTCTGTTGAAAAATATTATTTTCATACAATACTTCGGTAAAAAATTAATTTAGAATAAGCTTTTTTCAAAATGTTTTCCTTTTGTGAAAAATGCTTCTATTATAATAATATTTTGCCCGTATTAAGCTCAGACCTCTTTACAGAGGCTCAACTAGATTTTTAAAAAATTACATTTTTTTTCAAGTTAAAACCCCATTGAAATAATTATCGGCTTTTTTTCTTAAAATTTCCCCCCTTTGTGTCGTAAAACATGGATAAACCCCCTTTAAGTTATATATTTTAAAATTCTAGTTAAACCTCTGAAAGGGGTCTGGGCTATACAGGAAAATATTATTATAATAAACATTTTTTCCAAAAAGGAAATTTTGAAAAAGGGGCATTATGTTCATTTTTTTCAAAAATTTCTTAAATAATTTTTTATTGTAATACTTTCTTAAAAAATTTTTTTATCATTTTCTAATCTAAGTGACACTAAATATCATAAATATTATCCATTTATACGCTTTTGCAATATCACGGTTCCGAACGTAGTCGGATACCTTAAACATACAAATTACAAAATAAGGAAATAAAATACGTTAAATGAAATATACCAAATTAGCACCTAATAATATTTCAGGAAACGCATCAAATTTTTTGTAACAAATATATATATATATATATATATATATATATATATATATATATTTCAAATACGATCCAAATGCCGCCTTTAAAATTCACCGCCCCTGGCAGGGGCCCAGTTTGTCCGGCCCTAGAGCCGCCTCTGGCAGGATGCATATCTGGTGGTCGCGGTAACCGAATGGTCATGGTCACGAATTCGTGACCGGCGTTGTTGTGTCTCAGGTTTCAGTCATAATGCCACTAAAGACCTCTTCATGAAGAAGTTGTGCGCGTTCAATTTGTTGAGACTCTAAAGTCCTCCCGTTGACATGGCAAGAAAGTTTAGAGATTGGGGTGCAAGGCAGGTGCCGTCTTCATCACTTCATTCGATATTTCGAAGTCCGTCACCAAAAGTTCTCGTGTTGCATCAGAGTGCGACATAAATCAAAATCAAATCAATGTCTGAGGAAATGCTGCTTCCAAATTAGTCCCCAAAATATCCTTAGGCTAGTGTTTCTCAAAGTTTTATTCGCGACCCAATGTTCAATCATAATTTTCATCGCTCCCCCCTTTATACAATAACAATTTTTGAATTCATTTATACTATACTTCGACGCTAAAAGTTAAATACGATTTTAATGTCTTAAGTGCTACTGGCGTATATAAACGTCTTTCCGAAGTACGATTTTTTTTTTGCACTGCTATCCATAAAATTTTTCCGAAGGCTTTGGAATGCAGTAAAAAGGACCTTGACAGTATTTCCGAAGGATTTACTTGATTTCAGATTATTTGCTTCTTTATTTCTTTACTCTTCTCCCCTCCCCTCAATACATTGCATACGCGCTTATGTGGTAGACAAATTTCTGGAAAGTGAATATATTCGCCGGATGGATTGACCAATTAGATCTCCAGACCTTGTCCCTACAAAACACGTCTGGGACGATCTGCGGAGGGCAATTGCAACTCGCAACCACCCTCCTAGAACCATCCAAGGTCTAAAAACAGCCCTGCAGAATGAGTGGGACCAATTGACACAGGAACTCCTTTATTTCCAATACAAAATCACGGTGCGAGGCCTTTATATCTGTAAAATATGACCATTACACATATTAATCCATTTCCTTTTGTTCTATTCTGCAATTACTGTTTCATACCTTCTGACTCCAATGAGTGTTATTCACGATCATGCGTGCGTGTTTTAATTGTCTCGAAGGGGGTTACTTTTTTATATTATATCAAACCTATAAACGAGACAAAAATCATTAAAATTTGTCCGGTAGGTCTAGAGATAATCGACCAAATGTGGAAAATTCTCTTAATTTTGAGCTCCAGGGTATTCATGTAGAATTTAGACGTTCATGGTATATATATTCCTCAAAGAATTCAGCGCATGTTACATTGCCGTCAATGATGGATACAATGACGCATTTCATTTCACGTGCGTTAGTATCGCTACTTTATTTTTATTTTTTAGAAAAATTTCATTTAAAAAATTCTGTGAATAATATTGAATGAATCAATTCTGCGAATAATATCGATGTGCATAAATTTGAATTAATGTGCTTGATTTAAAAATTACATATATATTTTTAAAAAAGCAAAAATTATATTTTTCGTTTCGAAATTATTTTTTTTGGGGAATTTAATGCTAGAGCATCATTATTTAACTATTAAGTTTAAAATTGTACATGGAATTCACTTGCATAAGGTTGATTTTTAGAGGAGAAATCACATGACTGCATTTATCATGAAACAGTTACTTATCGAGTCCATTATTGCAATTCAATACTTATACCAACTCCTATTATTACACTTTCTCAAAGTATTTTTATATTTATTTCTTGACTATTCCGCGATCGAAATCATATCGCAAAAACATGCCCTATTTTAGAGCCTGTCTTAAGAGACATTCAGATTTGATTATGGAAACGTAGCGTGACTATTTGAAGGAAAAGAGCAGCTTGGGGCTTCTCTGCAGCAATTACGCTGTGCCTCAGGTGGAACCGGAAACCACTTACTTTGTATCTTAATCTATTCTCCCATACATTACACAATGAACCACTTATCGGGTTCACACTGATACATGATTAATGGGCGCAGGGGCCGAGTGTCAATCGATTCAACGCTTCTTTCTCTTTGTCCCTGCAATCCGCTCATGTGTATCTAAAGGGAAAAAGTATGGGAAGTAAATCCTTTAATGTATTATTTTTGTCCATTATTGTTTTGAAGAAATCCTTATGGTTATTTTTGTTTTCCATCCTAATTTTTTCTTTATATATACGTATTGCACTAACTCTAAGAGGAGTATAATAATTTTTAATAGATTATTATTTGTTTTATTTCCCTCATCGCGTTGAGGGCTTTGTTGATTTACCTAAATGTGTAGAATTTGTACCTTAATTAATAAATAGTATCTTATTAGCTTCATAAATTTTATTAATATTTTATAGTACTTTATATGCATATGTGTGTGTGTATATATATATATATATATATATGTATGTATATGTATATACATATGTATGTATATGTATATACATATGTACGTATATGTATATATATACATATGTATATATATGTATGTATATGTATATATATGTAATATGTATATGTAATAATTCCAATAATTTAATCGGTAATAGCTCTTGAATTATTTAACGTCCAGTCCTTCAGGATAATCATGTAATTATTTTAATTGGTTAAACGCCTACCGAGGACTTTTGAAATTATCTCCATCCACCTCCTAAAATAACGTGATGTCCCGCTGGCTATAAATACCAAGATCTGGAAATCGCGAGCCCTCTTCTGCTCTCTGCTCTTCTCTGCAATCGTGTAGCTAACCGGCTGTCGCGCTTTGTGTGTATTCTCTTTGTCTGTGTCGTCCAGTCCTTATTGTTTGTAAGATGCATATGTGTTTCCAGAAGTACAATAAATTGGATTAATTTTCAAGATTTCCTCATCAATTCCATAAAATACGATCAACCTTGCCGTAATCAATAAGTCACTACCGGCCACGCCCTACAAATGGTTCGCCATGTTAAAATCAACCACTTGCCACAACAAATTATGTCACACAATAAATTTTATCATTACACCCCCATATATATATATGCGTGCTGTGTGGGCTGAGGCCTCCTTTTTGTAGATGATACTCTAATTTATTTTACATTTAGACACTTGAATGCACACGCAAACATAGAACAAAAGACAATAGACAAACGAGTAAGACTGCATTGTAAAAACAAGTAGCACCGGCCAATTTCCTTTGAAAACGTGGGTTTATATACGAAGCGGCAACCGGAAGTTCAAAACTCACATGACTTCCGAGGATAAGGCTTACATAATAACTACTCTAAATTCGATGACTACATAATTTTCAATTGTTTAAAGTTACAGTTACACCTGTTAGGCGGGTAGTTAACAATTAATTATTTAAGCGAAAACCCCTGGAGGCTTCAGGACCTTTGCAAATTAAAAATCTTTTGAGATGAAATTAACGTGCATTATTATACATATAACATATATATATATATATATATATATATGTCAGGTCCAGCCTGCTGGTAAAATGAGGAGGGCATCATCTCTAAAATATTTCTTTATTTTGCTTCAATCACATAAAATTCAACATGGCGGCCCTTTGGCGCGCAACCGAGTAGAACAATAAACAACACTTCGGCGAGGAGTCACCAGCTAAGCCTTTTCGAGTATGCGTTCTTTCTCGTCAGCGCTCGCTCCACCTTTAAATAGGCTTATTTACCCACAAATCCTTACGCGATGGTAAAGAGTTCGCTCTATTTTCATTTATTACTTACATAATTTTGAAGCTAAACTTTTCAAACCTGACATATAAGTGTGTGAGTGTTTGAAATTTTCTCTTTGTAATTATCTCTCTTGTGGAAAATCCTATTTTTAGTATTCATTCATTTTTTTTTTATTGTTTTGTGTTCACCCCACGTGTATAGATATAGGCTTAATTTTCAATAAGGCTCTGTTTTTCTATTATGTCGAAATTTTCTACTGAAGGGGAAGTCAATCAGTTTATGCGCTTCGCTGTTACTGATTTTTGCTTTTTGAAGAAACTTTCTTTTATAAAAGGTACATGCCTTCGACTACAACGATGTATATAGGTATGAAAAAATGCACTTGATTTAAAAATACACGTATATTATAAAAGTTTTTTTTTTTTTGAAAAATATTAAAATTTGAACGTTTTTACCCAGTTATCAAATCTGAAATTTTATCTAAATTTTGCAAGTAAGAGACAACAAGTACAAATCTAATGTCAGTTCTGAATTTCAATGGAGATCACGTGATCGCATTTATCATGTGACCGTCATAAACTTAGCCCATTGAAATACTGTAAAGCAGAGCCAGTACAAAAACTAGCTACATTAATTATCCCTAAACAATAAAAGCTGTAGATTATACTGACACAATTAAGGTGCTATATCATTTCATCGAATTTCGAAAATTCTAATAAACATCAACTAATTCATCTAAATAAATACGCACTACTCAGAAATAAAGGAAAGGGTGTTTTTTTCCCTCACTATAGAACTCCTTTGTTCTAATATTCAGCTCAATGCGAAAGATATGTTTTAACTGCTTCCATTGGAAATTCATTTATCTAATGAAATGCACAAATAAATAGCAAATCATATTCAAAATATATTCGATCATGAATAAAAGCATCATTAAAGCGAGAAGGAATTTTAATGATAGAAATAATGAGTATTATCTCGATAATTATGTGATACTTTTATTCGTAATTTTTTGTTATTGAACCTTGCCAAAAAATGGGTTCTAAGTTGTTGAGTAAAAGTTTTTTTTTTCTTTTTAATAAGCAAAAACTTCTTTTTTGTATTTTTTTTTATTCAGATATAAACTGAATTATATAGGTTATCATCAACACTTCTTAAATATTTTTTCACACTCATCATTATTACTTTTTTTATACTTTTTCATATTTATTTATCATTAATATTCTTTACAGTAATATTAGAATTTCGAAATCCATATAAATCAATTGTGTAACGGGTCCAACAATGCCCCCTAGCGGACTCAAAAAGAGTCTAATCGTAATCTTAGGGTTAGCAGCTGCTAGGCTGTTTAAATATAGTCATGTAACGCGATACCTATCTCTTTAAATTTTTTGTGTGCTGTGAGGTCCGTAAATGAATATTAACGTATATTAGCTAGCCGTATTATCACTGTTACAAATGGGGTTTTGTAAGTAATATAAAATTTATTTTTATTTTCTAAGTCAGAGGTTGCAAAACTTTAGAAATCCATGAACAAATAAAGAAAGCCGTCTTTCCACTTAGGCACATTAGGCACGTGCCGAGAGCGCAAAAATGGGGGCGAAAAAGAGAAAAAATTAAAATTACTGCCTATCGAATTATATATGAGTTGTGTTTGTGTGTATGTGCATGGAGCTACAGAAAACACCTGCTACTGAAAATAAAGAGCTTAACAGTTTGATGTTGCTATGCACTCGAAATGATATTACAATGGAAATTGATTACAATGATGTCATTAATGATTTTGCAATGATGAAAGCTCGAAGAAAACTTTTATTGTACAAGTACAATGACATGACTCAACAAAGAGTAAGAATGTCTAAAAGTAATCGACAGTAAAGATAAGCAATGATAATTAACAAGTTGATAGCAGTTCATACAATAATGTATACTCTGTACTGTAATTGCAAACGGTTTCATTAATTTACTGTACTAATTGAAAAAAGAATGGTTGGTCCGTGATGCCGTAAGAAATGAATAAGTGTCCAAACCATGCCACTATGTTTTCCTTATGCTGCCGGTTGCCAGTCCGTGATACGGCGGGTTCATGGTTGGTAGATAATTGAAAGACTGTCAAAAGAGCAAAAACAAGGAAAGGAAAAAATACAAGAGAGTTAAGGGAAAATCTCTCTAGAAACAAACCTGGCAAGATAAGAACTGAAGGGGGTATTCTGGAAATAGGAGGGACAAACAAGTTCCTAGGGCGTCAGGATAGCCAAAAACGGCTCTGCCACTAAATATATAATTTATATATATGATTGACTGCTAAATAGAGGACCACTATATCTATATTATCACTTATTTTTCAATTCCTACTATTAGCTCGCACTATCTATATATTTATTTATTTATATATTTGTATATTTATATTTATTTATCTTGGCGGAATTTTCAATCGTTCATAAAATAAGTTTTAAAGCGCTGAATGAAGCTGAAATTTTATATACAGGATCATTTTGGATGACAATACAATAATTTATTTATAATTAAAAAAATTTAATTGATTAAAACTAATTATTTAAAGAATTACAAATACAGCCACGTTGGCGACTTAGCGACCCTTTTGGCGACTTGTGTTAAAACTTGAAAAGATTTTTTTCTCACGTGTTAAAGCATTCAGTTGGACTGAAATTAAAAGGACAATACGATACTTTAATGATAATTAAAAAAACTAATCACCACTTAATGTTGTGATTCATTCCTATGTATATATATTTATATTAATTGTAACTATTTAATAAGAAGTAGCTAAAATAAAATTTTTCGTTGTTGATCTAAGTAGGAATTGACTTAAAAACTATTTTTTATATTACTTGTTACATCTCTATTTACATTTCTTTATCACTGAAAAGGAGCGTCACGAAAAGCAGTAACAAACCGGCAATATACAAAGCAATATCAACGCAATGAAGTGTTATTGTGCCAATTTACCATGGTTGCCAACCCTAACTTTCAAATTGCGCTAGATACAATTGCAAAAACAGGTAAAAAGTCACTAAACTCGGAAGAATTTCGCTAAAATTTTAGCTAAAATTTTTAAGGGAAAAAACCATAATACACATATTTTATTATACGTGTTATTACTCGTGATTTTTGAAACAATTTTCATAAATGTATAAGTTAATGTCCCAATTTTTCTGTGGACCATCAAGAAACTTTCGAGGTTCACCCAAGCGCCGTGAGTCTATGGACCTCCGGTTGTTCTACTAGATAAACTTTTCTTAAATATAAAATGACAATAAACATTTCAGGGTTTTACATCAAAATAAGCAAGGACTATTTCAAGAAATACAGTGAAAATCGCTTATATATAACACGAAACTGAAGGGTCTGAAATATTTTTTCGTGCAAAGAAAAAAAAACTATATATTAAAAAAATGTTTATTAGAGTTTATTTTATTTACGTAGATATGCATATATTCAATAAAAATCAATGAACAAAAATATTCACAAAAAGAGTTAAAGAAATGTAATACAAAATTTTCAAATTTTTTGAAAAACAAAGCATTTGAGTTTTTGGAAAACAATCAGATATTTTTCTTTGCATTGTCTTTTTAGCATCAAATTGTCAACAAGTGGTTCTATATCGTCCATTTTGTTATTCATTTCACGATTAAAATGTGCGACTAAATAACTGCGCATATTTTTCATGACGTTTCTCCTTTCGAAAGATATCGGAACAGGAGCTGTATTATTCATTTCATTTTTATCTATGGAATCTGCATCAATAACTGCAAAATATCTTTGTCTGTCATAATTGGGGCTGTACACACCTTATCATCCTCTACTGCAATTAGTTATTTCGATAATACAATAGGACAGTCCACTCCGACTGGTATTTTCCGTATTTTGTTCATTCCTGAAATCTTTTCTTGTTAAGCGATTTTTGTTTCGTGTTAAGTGAAAAAAGGATGAAAATGCATAGTAATTTCTCGGGACTGTTGTATTATTTCGTGTTAACCGATATTTCTTTCCCGTTAAACGTATTTTACTGTATGCATAAATCGCAATTTTTTTATGGTGAAAAGAACATCTGTTGCTTTGTAAACTAAAAATTTAAAATAACAATACTTTGTAACATATTTTATTCTAACTTAGCAATGAAATCAATTAAGTATTTGTAACACAAGCGCAATAGAAGTCTTTAAAAACATTTTCTAAATACTCGACAGTTCTTTCATCTTCCGAAATTAAACTCTTATTCCAACTCCTAATAATTAAAGCTGAAGAATAAAAAATAATTGTGTGTGACCAGTCAAATTAAAATAAAAATGATCTTTATCTTATAAGATTAAATTTAATATCATAATTGTTGCAGATTTATGATAATACTGGAAAAAAATTTATTAGATAATTTAATATCCACAATTAAGGACAAAAAAAAGCTGGCAAACAATTAACGAAAATAAAAAGAAGCAAACTGAAAATGACTTTATGATTTTTGTACAAATTCATTACTTGACAAATCGTTTTTTCATTCAAAAATAAGAGAACCGAGTTCACAATTATTAAATTCAAATTCATTATTATTCAGTTGATTTATTCAAATCTGGTTCTCTTTTGGTGGAATAAAGGGGAAAAGGCAGAATCATAATTAAATTTGCATATTGCAAATGGTTGAATATAATCGTTACAAAGGCCCGTTAAACTAGTCATCAAAAACAGAATTTTCGAAAACATGAAAATGACAGAACCAACTTCATCTGAAAGCCCAGTGATTAAGTTCCCATAAGAGTTTTATTGAATTCCCATTTTTTGAAACGAAGCTCATTAAGGCTTTGGAGTATTGAATAAAATTTTCTCTCCATCCCTGTTTTTAAGATAAGTTATTTCTAAAATTAGATGAAACGGGAGTTTTTTCAAATTGTTTTTATCGATTTAATGTGGCTTTAACACTCTTTATATATTTTGATAGTAAATTTTACACACGCTATAATTTTGTGAGTAATATTTGTAATGATCTTTCTGTTCATTTTGATTTCATGATAGGAACAACTGGTATTTTGCTTATTAGGATATTATTTTTTCTTGTTTTAAAATTATATATACACAAACACATATGTCTATATATATCTAGATATATATTATAAATGCGAAAGTTTGTGAAGATGTTTATCCGTCTTTCACGCAAAAACAACTGAATGGATTTTAATGAAACTTTACAGTAATATAGCTTATACATCAGAATAACACATAGGCTATAATTTATAGCATAGGCTATAATTTATAAAGATATTGTGTGAAGTGTCCAAAATATAACGATATTTGTCAAGTAAGTAGGAAAAAATTCTGCCATCTGCAAGCATTTCTGGCGTGCGCTGCAAAAAAGCCCACGACAGTATATATCTATATTTTATTTGTGAAGAAACACTTTTTGTTTTGGCTACGCAAGGCACTCGCTTCTAATTAATTCCTGTGATCAGCATAATCCTAATTCTTTTTTTATTTCAGAATAAAACTAGGTTTTGAAGGGAGGGGTTGTTATAAATATATCTTTATTTGTGAATGCTTTTTTAAATAATTTTACTATGCACATTTGGTAGTAAGAAATTGATCTTTTTTCAAAATAAAAACTTTTATCGGTTCTGGTACTTAAAGTAAATAAACTTTCTCTTTCACACTACATCATTTGGACAAATTTTCAAAATTTGTTTGTGGTTAGTAGTTAATTATAACGCTATAATTTTAATTGAATAGACAGATATTGCATTTTTAAGTATAAAAATAATTATAACTAATGTACTGTATTTTTTGGTGTGAGTGAATATTAACGTCGCACTGTTCAACTGCACGAGGGCTTTTGGCAACGGACCACGTAATTTTGAACCATGATCAAGTGACGTGTATGGCACCTGAGCTGGAACTCCCTTCTCTTAACTACCACACCACACCAACTTAGAAGGAATATCCTACCAATATTTAGCAGGAATATTCTTTGAAATCCACTCTTCCAAGATATATGGCAGCACGGGTTCTATGATGAGTATTTTTGCGGGTAAGGCGAATAGTTTTGTAGCAGATATTGAGTTTTCAGCTGACGGCGTTTTCAGCGCATTGCAAAGATTATTATTTTTGTCCCGAATAAATAGTTTATGTCAAAATTTAAGTGTCTTATTTTTTGTATGTTAATGAAGACTTTAGAAAACGATTTGACTATTTATTTTAAGTGAACGGTGTATATAATTAATTTTACAGTGGAATATCTTTAATTAATTTATTAGCTCTAACGGATTAAATTTCCCAAAGTGGAGTATTTTGTTTATGTATATCACTTAATTTTCAATGTAGTGATCCAAAAAAAATTATTGTATGAAAAAACTGAAGTAAATCATTATGCGGTATATAAAGTATTAACGTGCATCGCTCCCCTACACGGCGGGTCTTACAAAGCTCTAATAAAGCTCGAGCTATATATATGAAAGTAACTAGATATTTGCCAACTTGACTCTATCGTTAACATTTTGCCATGTTTTTCATTGAATCGCCATTATAATTCAAAAAACGGCGTTGATTGCGAATATTACAATTTTAACATAAAATAAATACAACATAAAGTAATATTAATGTATTACACTTTCAGATATAAATTATTTACACTATTTTAAGCGTTCATTACACAAAATTTTTAACAATGTGTTACTTTTGCTGATCAGAGATCAGCTTAGGGAAGTATTTTCAAAAATCGACCCTCAAGAGTGTTACGGGGAGTTATAAATAAATAAAAAAAAATCCTTTTTATCTGCTATTAGATCTACATACTTAGAATTTAACAAAGGTGGGTTTTTTTCCTTTCTTTTTTTGTTCAGCTGAGATATGCAAAAAGCTTTTTTTGTTTAATTTGCAATTCACGTAAAATTAACACATTAAAAACTTCTTTATCCTTCAATCTGTGTTGTTTAATTTTTCAGTTCACCCGTGCGAAGAACGGGTATACCAGCTAACATCTTATATATGTAATATAAAAATAGATATTTATATTCGTAACCTTTAAAGTCAAACTTACATGATGTCAAATGAATGCAATATTTCATCATCTTTTCCCTTCCAGACACTAAAAATTCCATGTAGACATAGAACGCCTCTGTCTAGAAACGCAGAACCAGTAGAGTCCTGGAAAACCCCATAAATCATGGCTTTTGAGGTATTTACTTTCTACCTTTCCCTATTTAAATATCATCGTCCGCCTAAGTCGGGGTTGCAATGCAGAGGAGGGTGACCGCCTCACAAACCCGCCGGTTGCTCGTAAATTTAATTTCTTTTTTCACCCCTGCTGGACATTACATCACAACACATCAATCACACACACTCACCCCCCTCCATCTGGGCAGCCATTTTGAGCCAGTATCCTCACTTCCCAACTACCAATAAGAAGACTTCCTCTTCGTTGAAGTCCTTTTTCCAAAAAATTTTTCAGAAGCCAAGTTCCAAACCTCGAAGCCCCTCCCACTAGCCCCGCCGCTCGTCCAATCGCCATGAAGTACAACTCTAGCATGAAAATTCAACAAGAAGCCAATTCATCTAGCAGACTTTCAGATACGGGATTAACCCTTTATCTACCGCATTATGTTTTACTGCAGTTATTTTCATGTAATATTTTCTTTTGGATCACTACATTGAAAATTAAGGGATGTACATAAACAAAATTCTCAACTTTGGGAAATTTAATCCGTTAGAGCTCATTAATTAATTAAAGATATTCAACTGTAAAGTTAATTATATACACTGTTCACTTAAAATAACTAGTCTAATCGTTTTCTAAAGTCATTTTAACATACAAAAAATAAGACACTCAAATTTTGACATTAACTATTTTTTCACAGGACAAACATGATAATCTTTGCAATCCGCAAAAAACACCATCAGCTGAAAACGCAATTTCTGCTACAAAACTATTCACCCTCCCCGCTAAAATACTCATCATAGAACCCGTGCTGTCATATATATTGAAAGAGTAGATTTCAAAGAATATTCCTACTAAGTATCTTTAGAATATTCGTAAAAATAGTGATTCTATGTAATTTTAAAGTGAGTGGTACTTATAAGTACCATCGGTAGGTAAAGGGTTAAGGGTTCCTTGAAATCCAGATGCTTGCAGAACTTTCCGTAGATTCCGTAGATAAGTCGGGGCTGAACGTTTGGCTCAGGCAATCAGAAGCGTCCATCTCCCAGCAGAAAAACGAAAAAACTGTCGTTCAACATCTATCTTCAGATATGGGATTGAGGGCCGCAAGCGGCCCATATGCCCAGTAACAGCACCGTTGGCAAGCAGGGGTTCTTTTGCCTGTTAAAAAGCATTGTAACTCGTTGTTCCTGTATTCTCCCTATAAAGGAAACCCCGTACCATCAATAAAGACTTTGAATTCCATAGTTGTCGTTTCTGGGTTGCGGAAATTTTATACATATACAGGGTGGTCCCGAATTCATGGTACAAACTTTAAGAGTAGGTACAGGACATTGTAACAATCCTTTATTGTATAGGAATGTATAGGCGCAATTAAGGCGGTGAGGCGCAAACACAAAAAATAAGAGACGGAAGGAAAGACGAAGTGTATGTTGATGGCGTCGTTGACAAATGTAGTGCTAACAATAACTTCAAAATTACGTCCATCAGTAGCGATACATGCTTGACAGCGTCGATATAGCAATTGGCGTACATGTTCAAATATACCACGTATTTCAATCACATGTGCAGCAGCTTCGGATATTAAGGCTCATTCACACACCAAGGCGTACAAACGTCGAGTGTTAAGCGTCTAGCCAATCAGAGACTTCTTCTCGGGCGACAGGAAGACTCTGATTGGCCTCTGACACTCGACGTTTGTACGCCTTGGTGTGAATGCGGCTTTAGAGCAACGAGATCCTCATCTGAGTTAAGTGGAGTCACATGAACAAGATTCTTCAGATGTCCCCATAAAAAGTAATCGAGGTTCGATAAATCGGGAGATCGGGGTGGCCAAGGGACTGGTCCACCACGCATAATCCAACCTGCCCTAAACGTGACATTCAGGTAAATGCGTATATTGCTGAAAAATTTTGTGATCCGGCATTTGTCGATCAAGAAACTGCGTGTGATACATTCGTAGTACAGCTGTGCCGTTACCATTTGCACAGCCGTACATGTAATGCATGTCTGTTTTTTCGGCATACGTTAAGTCTCCCATCGTAGACGTCAGCAGAATTTCAAATGGAGCTTTCCCCTACTGAGATGCATCATGTTGAACGGTGGCTAGACGTCTATTGCCACCTACCGGCAATACAAACAACCAATAACTCCATTTCTCTTTTCTTTTATTTCCTCTGTCAACGCCTCACCGCGTCACTTGCGCCCATATATTACTATACAATACATGATTATTACAATGTCCTAGACCTTTAAATTTTGTACCAGGAATTCGGGACCACCCTGTATATACAAGGTGTCCCAAAAATAACGCCCAAATTGTGCGCAGCCAGATTCCTCCGGTGGGAGTACATAAAAAAAATACTCAAATAACTGCACCTGTACGATTTTTAGAATGAATAAAATAGTAAAATATTGCAACATTTATTTTATTACTAAGGGTAAATTTGGAAGAATAAGGCTAAAAATCTTCCTACCAAATTTCTCGAATTACCTATCGAAATACAGGATTCTTGAATTATTTATTAAAATCCTATAGTCAAAATAGCTATTGAACAGTAATACTTGAATTGACAATATGAAACTCAAATGGAAGGATCGCTTGTTTAAATGCATAATGTTTAATATTTATACTTTTAGCATGATACATATTTTTACATGATATTTATTACTGCTTTGTTAAAATGAAAATTAATTCAATGTTAATCCCTTTTAAGATGCATTTTATTTTATTTTAAAAAATTTTCTTAGAGGAATAAGTATAAGTAATTGTTTAACTAAAAATATTCAGATCTCATTTTAAAAGAATATATATGCCGTGTCATATTAAAGTTAGGATGATATTTTGAAAACATAAATACCTTTCTATTTAAAAAGCTTACTGTTCTGTTCTTTTTTAAAAGCTTCTGTTCTTATTCCACCTTAATTCCTTGATATCTGTTACCTAAATGCACAAAATTTAAATATTTTTCCAAACCATTTTGTGGGTATAAGCTTATTTCTAAAGTGCCGCCAGTATGGCATCAGTAATTTCAAATAGTAAAGAATCACATCATGAAGATTTTAAATTATTTGAATCAGAATAGATAGTCTAATGCAGTGCTTCTCAAACTTTTAATACTTTATCTAATTTTTCGGTCATAATTTCTTCGACACCTCCCTCCCCATCCAAACAATAAAAATGTATGAGTTCAATAATAAAATTACTGGGCGTAAATCTACAATACGAATTTAATTACGAACCTACAAATATCAGATAAGTATTACATTTTATATAATTTTATAAATGACATGCCCATGGAGTCTTCTGGTAATTGTTAAACTTGTTCTTAGTTCTGGTATTGTTAAATTAATCATACAAATACAATGTTTATTAATACATTTAAAATATATTTATTGAGTAAATGGGTAATTTATTTTAATTATATCAAAATTGTATTTTGTTTTGCTTCCTTCAATAACAATGTTTTAAATATTTTGTTATTGATGTTTTGATATGCATTGGCCCCTTTTTCTTTTCAGTGCCCTAGGGGATTGCCCCCAGTTTGAGAAACGCTGGTCTAATGTTATCAATATAATTTATACCAAAATTTTTAATTTTAAAATTTTGCAAATATATTTTACAAATATTACCTGATAACCAGTAATTAAAAAAAAAAGCATCCATTAAGAACTTAATGGAGTAAACTGATGTGACGTCATTTATCACATGATAACTACAGTCACGTTTACCAGCCAATCAGTTCATGAGCTTTGCTGTTGCCAAATTTTGCCTTTTGCATAAACTTTCTTTTGAAATACATATCTGTTTCAACAATAATATGTAAATCGCATAGGTAAACATGCATTTGATTTAAAAGTACACTAATACAAGATTTTTTTGAAAACTTTTGAAAAACTTTTAGAAGAATTATAATATTTGGACATCTTTACTCAGTTACCAACTTCGAAGTTTATCAAAATTTTGTCTAATGTGAGTTTTGAATTCAATTGAGAACACGTGATTTCGTTTGTCATGTGACCGCGTCATGAATTAATCCCATTTAATTAAATTCCCCATTAACTCAAAGGAATTACTAAATATCTCGTGCCTAATAGATGCTAATGAACTAATATTTTTTTTTAAATGTTTTCATCCAAGGTATTAATTGTTAAAATTACTAATAATTTTTTCAAAAAAGATTTTCCTGTAAGCAAATTTTCCAACTAAATTTAAAAATCTTCTAGCTTATTCTACTAAAACGCACAGTGAATTCATTATTGAAATTCTTTTGAAGCTACAAGTTCTCCACTATTTAAATTCTCTATTCTCTACCTCCGAGAGAACTGAACTTCAAAAACTTTACATCACCAGGGAATTTTGCCAAGAGGGACAAAGAGGTAGTAGAATACCTTCTTGGCAGAACGGTGTCATAAAATCACTTCACAGTTCAACAAGAAAGGTAAACATTTCGAATCATGACTCCCGACACTTCCACTTCTGGAGGTTACATTTACACATGCGCTCAGCTCCACTGGCAGCCAGCCAATGGAGCTCTACTTTCTCCTCTGGCCACAAGAGATAAAGACAACTTAACAAGTTTCTGATTGATAGATCAGAGAGGTGGTGTACTTCACTTAACCACAAAATCTTTTTTTTAAGAGTACGTGCGCGAATGGTAGTGCACGTATAGGCATGCTAAACAAGTGGTGTGTTCATGTATTCCCTCTACAACGTGATGAGCTATGCTAGAATGCTGTTGTATGCTAGAGGGATGTTTTATTTGTAGCAGTTTTTTACCTTTTTTTGTGGCAGAGAAGATCTAATTAGCTTATTGCTCTGGCTACGATGGACATGACGAAATTATACTGAAGGAAGTTTTTAAGGGGTGAGGGATCGAGTCTTGGATGTTAATGGTAAAATTTTCCTGAAGTTAAAGAAAACTTTCTAGATTGGCGAACAAAGACGGAGGGAAACGCTTTTCGGAATAAAATTTTTATCAGTAAGGAAGCAGGTTTTAGCAGAGGAAGAATATTAACGAAGAATAATTACGCAGAATATATTCTACAGAACAGAGGATTAGTTAAAATGTAATGCTGAATTTCTAGGACAAACTACCATTGCAAATTTTCGTTGTTTTAGTCTTGTATAACCACGTTTTATATTACGATATATGTTGCCACAAGATAATACAAAAGATAAACTAATGAGTCTCCAGTAAAATTTTATTGAAATTTTGGTATTATTTTAGAAAGAGTAATTTAAAATATGCTCTGTGCCTCTATTGTTTTATATATTAAATTCAAAATTTGAGTTTTGTTTTTAGTATTAGATAATGATGATTGACATACTTATATTTTTAAGGGAAGTATATACAGGGTGTATCTAAACTCTTGGGCAAAACTTTAAGGGGAGATAGTACTCATCAAGACAAACAATATTAAATCGGAAACTTAGGGTCCCAAACGTCTTCCGAGGAGATAGGCGCCAGTAAAGTTTAGGGTCCGAAATTTCAAATGATTATAAAAAACGGAAAAATGGGTCGGTTCGTTAGTGGTTTTCGCTAAAATAATTCTTTTTGTCAGTATTTTCTAGAAAAATAAATTTAAAGATAAAGTTAAAAAAGTGTCGATAGAGGACGCTTTAGACGAACAACTATTTTTTACTGTTATTTTTTGTATCACATTAAATGCTTTCAAAAGCTTAGACTTAAATTTAAATCTTGAGTTCAAAATCTGAATCATTGGGTGTGGTCAAGTAGCGCAAACTCAACTGTGTTTAGCAGGTGAAATTGGAACCCCCTCCTCCCCTGGACACAGTTCAGTTATTGACGATCTTGGATGCTCGGTCGTAGACTAGGCAGCAACTTCTACCCACTAAACGTCAAATAAACGAGAGAATGACAAAATTAAAAAATTTATTCATAATAGACATGTTAGCAATTTCTCCGCTCAAAATAAAAAGAAACAATTTGATGTACGCACGTGGTGCGCATGAATGAATGTTGAATGAATGATGACACGTAGAAAATGGTACACGCATGATTTTCTTCAGAAATCACAAAAACTGTTCGAAAGAGCGCCGACCAGCAAGGATGCAGGCCTCACACCGTCGGCGGAGGGGCTGTCGAACATTAGAAAATACCCCGGGTCTCCCGGCTATCGCCTGCTACGACGGCAATCTTCGCAACCAGGGCCTCATCGAGTTGACGGGGCTTGCGTAAACAAAACTCTTCATATGGCCTAGAAGAAGAAGTCTAGGGAAGAGAGGTCAGGTGAGCGTACCGACCAATTTACCGGACTACCCCATCCAATCCATCGCCCTGGACATGCTGTATCCAATGCACTTCGCACGTCTGCGCTGAAATGTGCTGGCGCTCCGTCATGTTGGAAGCACATATAAGCCTTTATGTAGTCTGGAACACAGAACTGGAAGCACCTCTTGTCGGAATACCAGATACGTTCCGCCGTCTAGGCGAATTGGCAGAAGATAAGGCCCGATCAAATGATCGTGGATAATTCCGGCCCACACATTGACGCTGAAGCGCCGTTGATATGAATGAGGATGGATAGCGTGTGGGTTAGTGTATATACGTCCAGTTGTGTGCATTGTGCGCATTGAAATGTCTTCTCGACTGAAACTACGTACATCGCTGAATAACACGTGTGCAGCAAAGTCTGGTTGCACAGCCAATCGTTGGAGGAACCATCGTGAAGAATTGACACGTGGCTCATAGTCGGCTGCTTTCAAGGCGTGCACACGCTGCGCATGATAAGATCACAGGCCTTCGGCTCCCAAAAACCGTTGCCAAACCGTCATGTGGCTCACATTTGCGGCTGCGGATACAGTCCGCGTGCTCGTCTTCGGTTGCTCCTCGAATTCACGCAACACATGCTCTTCAAGTTCCGGTGTCCTCGCACTCCTGGTACACCCTATGTCGTGCATCCCACTGACAAACGAACCGGTTTTTCTGAGACGCTGATGCAAGCGTTCGAAAGTTTTTCGTTTCGGCAAATGTCTGGAAGGAAATTGTTCCCCGTACAACCGCCTGGCCTTCAGGGCATTCCCTACCACAACGCCGGAAATGAAATGGATATCGGCCATTTCTTGATTATGTAGCTGGTCATCCTACAGCCGTAAAAAAACGAAAACACGATGAATGCAGACAACCAGAGCTTTCATAGTACTTTATGGCCGAGGTAGCCGAGTGGTTGAGGTATCGGACCGTGGCTTGTCTGTCACGAGTTCAGCCGTACCACTAAAGACCCTGCCGTGTAGGCAGCGATGCACGTTAAATCTGTCGAGAAACTGAAACGTCCTCCTGTTGGTGTGATGTGGTAGTTGGAGGGTGCCAGCTCAGGTGTCGTCCACTCACTTGACCATGGTTCAAACTTACGTGGTCCGTCGCCAAAAGCCCTCGTGTAGCTGAGCAGTGCGACGTTAATATTCAATCAATCAATCAATTCATAGTACTTTACATCCTTACATACAGTTAGCACCATACAGTTAAATCCTTGTGTACTACGCTTTGTATGCAAATCGGGTATTTTACGCGGAGAAATTGCTCATGTTTATTATGAATAACTTTTTTAGTTAATTTTGTCTTCCCTCTCTCGTTTATTTTACGTTTAGTGGGTAGTAGTTGCTGCCTAGTCTACGACCGAGAATTCAAGATCGTGAATAACTGAACTGTGTCCAGGGGAGGAAGGGGTTCCTATTTCCCCTCCTGAACACAGTTGGTTTGCGCTACTTAAACACCCCCAACAATTCAGATTTTGAGCTCAAAATTTAAGTTTAAGTCTAAGCTACGATGCACAAAATAACAGTAAGAGATATTTGTTCGTTACTCCAAAGTGTCTAAAGCGCTCTCTATCGACATTTTTTAACTTTATCTTTAAATTTATTTTTCAAGAAAATACTGACAAAAAGAATAATTTTAGCGAAAACCGCTAACGAATTGACTCATTTTCCCGTTTTTTATAATCATTTGAAATTTTGGACTCTAAATTTTACTGGCACCTATCTCCTTCGGGAGACGTTTGGGACCCTAAGTATACTATTTAATATTGTTTGTCTTGATGTGTACTATCACAACTTAAAGTTTTGCCCAAGAGTTTAGATACACCCTGTATGTGAATAATATTCAAACATGTTTTCTTTCTAAAAAAGATAATCATCGAAAGGACGATTTTAAAAATTTCTAATTTCCTTAATTACGTAGCAGTAGACAAGAAAACAGCCCCTAAAACACTTAAATTAAATACGAAATAGATACGAAATTTAATAAACATTTTACAATGATAAAACATTATATCCCATATTTCTGTAATATGATTTATTTTTATTTCGTATTAAAAATAAATTAAAATAAATAAATCAATCGTAAATAAAATTAAAAAAATTTTAGTAATGACAGCGATGATTCAGATTGTTTTTCTCTAATCAGATTTTCACATTACTTCCTATTAAAGTCTTGAAGTTCCTGTTTAGCATTCAGTAACGCATCAGTATTCATTCTGGTATCCAGAGGAATCCAGATTTGAATATATTACCTACTTTCTTTGAAGCTTTCTACCGATCAACATACAATTACAAACTCGAACAAGCACAATGTATACAAGAGCTCATTAGAATACTTTATATTGATCCTCTATTTCAATAACACATCAGCAATTTATCTTTTTCTTTCTTTTTTCTCCTTCAAATCTAGTTAGATTTTAGAGAGAGAGAGAGTATTCTCTCTCTCTCTCTCTCTAATTCTGGATTTAAATCTACAGCAACGATCGGTAGCCTATATCATGTGTGCTAGATGTGACACGTTCTCTGTTCCACTCTACGAAGTTATCATATATATTTAAATCGCCTGTAGCGTGAGTGAGTTTGGTGTTTTATGGCGCAAGAGCCAGTTTTGGCTATACTGTGCCAAATATTCATAGGTCTGAGATCTGGACGGGAAAAGAAGAAAAGGAGAAATTGGATGACAAGATGGAGGGTCGAAAATAGAGGATCACTGGGGTACCCCAGGGTCGTGACACCTGTGTTTACCAAAGATAGTAAGCCCCTTGGGAAAAAGAAAAGATCACTAGGGTACCTCGGGATTGTGACACCCGTACCCACCTAAAGAAGGTCAGCCCCCTGAGGGGAAATCGCCTGTAGCACCGATGTACAAATATCAAGTACAATTTCAGTCAAAAATAGAATTTAGTTTGATGCACATCGTGCGCTATATGCTACGCATAATTTTACGACTCGTTCTCAGTTTTATTTGAAAGATTATATTTTATTTATTTAATTATTGTGATAATTCTCACAACTACATTTTTTATTCAAATGGTCATTAAAAAAAAGAAAGCTTGATGTTCATGGTTTTGAAGACTCTCGGACGAGTGAATATGGATACATACAACAAAAAGTATGTGTACCGTCTGTGAGTTATCGTCACGACAGCGTCGTATGTCTCCCGTCCAGTGTACAAAGATATTTTCAATCTAATCATCAGTCCACTGTGACGTTTGAGAAAATTAATGGTAGGGAGATTTAGGAAATTTAAATATTTGGTTTTATTTACGTAACAGCTATTAATTACAGTATTTACATTTACACGAAATTATTCAAAATTTTAGTTAGTTTGTTAGAAACTAGAATCTGATGTATGTAAGGGAGAAACGCACCGTTCTCTTCCATGTTTTCCAGCCGACTTCCTCTGCCCTCTCCAGGCACTCGGGATCGAGGTGCGATCGCCCCTTTATCCACGTCTCTTTATCCTCGGGGGCGAATGGGGTTTTCTCATGGTATCAAAGATTACCGGGGTGATGACTGAAGAAAGAACCTCGCAATATTTAGGAGTGCCCGTGTGCATAGGAACGTGATTATTCTATCTACAAAGCTAATGGACTATGTAATTTCATAATTGTTCATTATGTAGCTGTCAAGGCAAACCTTTCACTGATAGTATATTCGGGTGTTAATAAAAATCTTTAAATTATGCATTATTAATTTATAAAAAATCTAAATCTGTATTTTTTTTTATTTGCATTTCCTAAATCTGCCTGTATTACTGTAAGAATCGAATTATTTCAAATATTTCTTACTGTGCTGATCATGTTGATAGACTGGGTGTTTTGGCACTTTACAGCTACAAGGTTGCCAACCTTTGATCTAGAATATTTAAGTTTGGAGGACTAGTGTGTGTGTGTGTGTGTGTGTGTGTGTGTGTGTGTGTGTGTGTGTGTGTGTGTGTGTGTGGGTGTGTGTGTGTGTGTGTGTGTGTGTGTGTGAAATTTGATGGCATCTCTCCTAAACTATAATACCAGATGAAGGACCAGTATGACGATGCATAACACAAAAGTTGTGTTATCATTCCTTGTGGACTTTTCGAACTCGGATACAATCATGATGATGTTGTTGGCACAATTCTGAATTGGCTGAAAAGACAATTTTGCACCCTTTGTTTACCCATCCTCTGGGTTCATCATTGCTAGGATTCCAGAGTGTACAGTCAAAAGTAATCGCGTAATGAACAATATGCTGAAATCTTCTCGGCTGTAGGTAATGTCCAACGGTACGGGCTGACATAAATTATTGTTATTCCTGTTGGTTGTTGTGTTCTTTCGGTATCCATTGATTCTATATTCGCTTCACTACTGCTGAATTTTGTCAAACAGGAGTACCAATTTGTCCTAAGGATAATCCGTGATCTCTATACACCACAATTGTTTCTTGGTTGAACTCAGAAATATGTTCACTGGCTTCCGAATTCTTCGAAAAGGCATATTAAAGCTTTTCACGTCTAAAACAGTGGATTCCAGTATTTACTATTCAACATAAAACCAGTACTTAAAAACAACCCTCTGTTCTCCTTTATAAAGAACTTGTTTGTTATTATTCTACTAGCTAAGGATATGGATCGGCACCGAAATTCTAATTCGCTTGCAAAAATCATAAACTACGAATAGTAAATATTTTACGCCTATTGGGTGCCTTTTGCAGATAGATACATTTTAGAGTTGGCCAGTGCGATATTCTTAGAATATTTTGATGAAATAAAACTTAAGGATATTGTTTAATATCTGAGGTTTCAGATATATTTCTGGCCGCAGTAGCCTTTTGGTCATGGTCCCGGACATAGGCGTCTTAAGGCATGGACCAACTAGCCCAGGCCCAGGTTCTCGGCCCCAACAGGGGCCTCGTCTCGTTCTCGACTCAGCCTTAATGAGATTATGATTCGAATAATTTCAACGTTCTAATGTTTTTTCCGGTTGTAATGAGAATCATGGGAATTTCGGACGATATGTCAATGGGTTATATGTGATAACCTTTGTCCCATGTATAGGCCTAGAACTACCACTATACGCCATCATTACTCCTTCAATCAAAAGGGGCCATCGGTCGAGCCGGTTTGTGCGATTGTGTGGCACACACATTTGTTTCAGGTAACCGTTTCCACGAGTATTTAACAACGTATCCTCTGTATTGTCTACTTTTAAGGGTCATAGGAGGGGCCTACATTTATGTATGAGCCCAAGGCCTCAAGAAGTCTTAAAACGTCCCTGGTCATGGGCTTGTGTGTTATGAGTTCGAGCCCTTGTGCCCCTGAATACTTGCCTTGTAGAGGGGCTGATGCAAGTTTTACCAGTCGTAGCTCAAAGCCCTCCTGTTGACATGGTGTAGAAGTTAGGAGAGGGGCTTCCAACTCAAGTGTCGTTCCTGACCGAGGCTCAAAATTACGAGGTTCGTCGCCTATAGCCTTCGTGTTCTTTTATAGTTGTTGTTTCTAATGCCACCTGTCTGACGTAGTCAGATCGAGGCCCACGAAATTCATCATGGCAAGGAACTAGATGTACGCCTGTCGTTGGCCTTAGCCTTGAACACCATACAGGAGACAGTACGATTTAGCTCGGTTCCACCCCGAGTTTGAGAAAGAACACCCTGGCGGAGGGCCAGGGGCCTCCCACCAACCTCACGAGAGAACTTGCGGCTCGACGGCATTTAGAGTAACCCCATGCTGCAAAGGCACTATACATTTATAAACATCCATGTCTTCTCCGGGATTCGAACCCAGTCCCTACGGCACAGTAGTCAGCGTCGCTAACCACAATGCCATATGGGCGACATTCTTTTATAGTGCAACGTTAATAAACACTCATTCATTCAGAAATATTTGTTATCTTTCGCAAAATTATAGTTTTTGTGAGCGAAACTTCCGAAAGTTTCTGCAGTATAATTTTTCTCTCTATATTTTCAGTAAATCTGAAAGCTAATCCTTTCACAATTTTTCTTCCGTCTCACTCAAATTCTATTTAGATCCGTTACAAAATATTCCGACTATCCCTCCCCATTCCCCTTCATGATCTTGAAATTAGGTATAGTAAGTCTGAAATGGAGAAGATGGCAAACACTTTATCCTGTTTACTGGTTCGGAAAATTGAATCATAAAAATGTAGGAAAAAATATTTCTGTATTCTAAGTTTTTCAAAACTGTGTTCTAGTAAATGGGGAGGAGGGAGGGATAACTATGTGCAAGTACCAATTTTGTCAGTATATTTCCTCTGAAAAATAGCGAATGCTTACTACTCTACTAGAGAACTAATAAAACTATGTAAAATTGCTAGAATATTTTACTCGTAAATTATTTAGTATTGCAGAGGGACTGCTAACTTCTTTCAATTGAATCACTCTGCTATAAAGCATGGTTTCAATTTCATGGTGTACGTGTGTGCATGTATGCGTGCACATTCGTGAAAATTAACCGGACGAAAAACGATAACAAGCTACTGATTTATCGAAACATTGTACTTTTAAAGTAAGAATTTGTGCCTTTTTCTTTGTAAGAATAATTCACATTAAACTTTTTCAATTTCTGTTAAAGCTTCTTTTTATATAAAATAAAAGTTGAATCGAAAAATTATATATTTTTTATCCTTTCTATTATTGCATTTTCTTAACTTATTCGTCAATGCATACCTTAAAAAAAAAGAATTTTTAGAGCAAATAAATTACATCTTTAAAAACAATTATGATATTTTCACTTTTGCCTGCGAAATACAGATACTTCAATGAATTTACATAATTTACGAGGATGTAAAAGCCTGTGTAATATTCTGTTTGAATAGGATGTAAATGTAAAATTAATTTACATGTAAGTAGGAATCCCAAATTAATTCGAAATAGAATAAGATTAAAAGGGCCTTTAAGACAATAGCGAGAAGAGAGAAATAGAGAGAGAGATGGAAAAATGACTATTCAAAACATTTAAAGTTTAATATTCTTAGCTATATTTCCATCTTACTGTGACTAGAAAATCAAAAAACATAATTTTAACATTATAATCAAGTGAGTGAGTGACTATTAACGTCGCACTGTTCAGCTACACGAGAGCTTTCGGCGAAGGACCACGTAATTTTGAACCATGGTCAAGTGACGTGGACGACACCTGAGCTGGCACCACTCTCTCCTAACTACCACACCAACGGGAGGACGTTTCAGCTCTCGACAAATTTAACGTGCATCGCTGCCCTACAAGGCGGGTCTTTAGTGGTACTGGGCTCGAACTCATGACATGCCTGCCATGATCCAACACCTTGACCACTGGGCCACCGCAGCCCCCAGCATTATAATCAAAGTAATTTTTTAAAAAAAAAATTTTATGTAAGGGTTTCAATAAAACTACCATCGAGAAAATGGGCAAATATTTACTTTTTACTCGCTTTTTGAAATAATTTTTTCTTTCCTTTCTCTTTTCTTAAAACTTTCAACCAAATTCATTTAACGCTGTTGTAGAGCTTTAGACTTTAAAGGATTACAGTAAAAGTAGTAAATTAGGGGTTGGATTCAATGAAGTCTCCTTTAGTGCAACAATTACAGTGGAATCCGCTTAACGCGAAAACGCTTAAGACGGAATATCGGTTAACACAAAATAATACAACGATCCCGACAAACTACTATGTATTTTCATGCATTTTTTTTTCATAACACGAAACGAAAATCGCTTAACACGAAAAGATTTCACTCTTGAGAATGCACAAAATAAGGTAAACTCCAACCGGATTGGACTTTCCTATTGTATTATCGGAAGAATTCGTTGCAGTAAATGAGATGATAATGCGTGTACAGATGTAATTATGGCTTACCAAGTCATTTTGAAGTTTGTTCAAAGCTCTCAAAATATCATTGATACAGATTCTGATGATGAAAATGAAATGAATAATGCAGATCCTGTGTTCCCACATGATCCGAAATGAGGAACATAATGAAAAGTAGGTACAGTTACTTAGATGCACATTCCAATGGTGAAGTGAACAACAAAATGGACGATACCGCACAAGTTGTTGACAATTTGATGCCAAAAAAACAATGCAAGGAAAAATATCGAATTATTTTCCAAAAACTCGTTATATGTTTCGATATATCAATATATCGTTTTTCAAAAGATTTAAAAATTTTGTATTAAAATTCTTTAAGTTCTTGCGAATTTTTTTTCAGATTGTTATTAAAAGTTTCGT
>BMAV01011309.1:129908-140333 GCA_019973955.1 Trichonephila inaurata madagascariensis | reverse complement strand
ACAAAAAATATCTATAAATAATTTTCAAAAAATGATTAGCCAAAAGGTCTTTAGTGCATCAAGCTGTGGGGAATGAGATATTATTAATGTTACTATATCTAGGGCTGTGTTGGTGATAGACTTCATAATTTTAAGCCGCAATCAAATCGACACATTGCTGATACTCCTCTTACAAAACTTCCTCAAAATGCCAACGTGAGGACATAGAACAGGGATGGCGAACCAGTGGCACGCTTGCCATCAATGGCACGCGACACAGTATTTTGGGCACGCCAGCGATCAAAATGTTTTAAAATTTTATTTCAAGATAACAAAGTTCACTGAAAAGTATTACGAACAAACGCGATTGATCGATCGCAGGGCGGCGGGAAGCACACTTTTTTGTTGTTGTCTTGCCTTAGTTACGTCGTGGACTTATGATGCAAAGTTTGTCTTCGTATAGCATAGTCAATTTCATCGACACAATTGTTTTTTTAAAGTTTATTTGTGTTATATTTACGATTTTTTATTGCTATTTAACATGGCTAGTTCAGCAAAAGAACAACAAGTGCAAGATAGTAAGTGTAACAGAGAATTTCAAATTTGGTGAATCTAGAAATATGGCCTCATTAGAAAAGGGGCGACAAAGCAATGTGTGTTTTATGTTTTGAAAAAGTGGTAGGCAGAACATCGTCTGTAGAACGGCATTTTGCAACAATTCACAAATCCTCTTGTCAACAAAGTGAACCACAGCAAAAACAATTAATTGCTTAGAAATTGTTTGGCAGATGACTCAAGCATGCTTTATACTAAAATTAACATCTTAAAATCCTAATATAAGTTATTTATCATCCACACACCCAATCTGCAACAACACGTCCCACTAATGTTTACTTTAAAATTTCAGTTACACGTATAACTAAAATATTTACAACTATTCAGTGCAAAAGGTATTTTTTCGTAATAAATAAAGAGTTTTGTGTTGTTAGCGTTTGTAGTTTTATTTTCCCAATAATAATCACAAATAAAAATTATTTGATGGCACGTCTATACCTCATTAAACACTTCTTTAGAAAAAATGGTGCGTTGATCCATAAGGGTTCGCCATACCCTGACATAGAACCACGATTTATATAAGGTGTGCGATTCCTTTTACATGATGTGTCTTCAATGCCATCAGGACTCGATCCTGTGATTCGACAACGCTAGTTAAGAGTTCGTTATTAGAAAAATTAAGATACCAGGATTTAAAAATAACTAGAGATGAAAACAGAATATTCAGTTTTATTCTTACTTAACACACAGAAATATTTAAAAACTAGCCTTACAGGTAATAAAAATATTGAGGAGTATACAAGCGTATTCGAAAATCTACTGCATAAAATATCATTGATGCTAATCACATGTGCAATGAACCATTCACACAAATAGAATCAAATCAAAACATTTTCTTTGAAATTTTTCTAATAGTTTGAAAACAATATATATAAATTAAATATTTAACTATTACAGAATTATGTATTTATTACTAACCATATAGTAAAATAATCATATTAAAAATTATCATATAGCCAAATTTTATTTCCATTTCGAGCATGACTGTTTTTAGAATCTTTTATTTATAGTAAATAATCAATGAAGGTCATTTAAAAGCTATTTAATATTCCTCTTTTTGAGTGAACTGCCATTGGTATTTATAAAAAATTGAAATTGCTTTTCAATATGAGAAGCAAATAAATATTTCTCTTTCTATAACAATGCTAGTCAAGAATGTTAATGCATTCAATCTAACGAGACACACACTGAATCATTTTAATCAGCATGAAAATATTGGACAGTAAAATTAGAAAGAATCATTCATATTTATGTATATAAAACTAAAAAAATAAAAAAAATTATAATAAAAACAAACGCAAAATAAAATATTTATTGAAAATGCAAGAAATACTTTTTTCTTTTCAAAATGTTGCAATGCTTATGATTAATCCTTACGGGACTACAAAATAACTTGAAAATGGAGATATAATTAATTACCTTTTTCTGTTTAAACACAGAATGGAATTATTCACTTTGTGTCTTATCTATATGAATGCAGAAACTAAATAATAGTACCACAATGAAATTTCCACAAGCTTCCTGATTTCGTTTTTAAAAAGTATCTTTTTCTCAGGGTCATTTTACCCCTTTAACCCTAAAACTTGTCATAAAGCAAGAATGCTCTTTTTATCACTTTTGTTGAGGTTAATTTCTGACATAATGAATCTTTTGTAATGACCACCTAGATCATGTATATAAAGACGCAAAAATTGCAATGAATTACTTAAAAAGAAGGCTGCCGGAGCCACATATTTCTTAAGGCTGTTTTTGACTAATGTTAAAGAATAGGACATAAATTCTGAATACGTTTTCAGATATAAAAGTACTCAAACATTAATATTATATTCTGGCTTCACTATCCTGTAGAGAATAACTTATTTTATCATACTACTAATTTTTATTAGAGTTTTAACAATTTTTTTCTTTTATAAAATGTGTTTCGGATTTTCTCCTATACCATAATGCTAAATGAGCTATCGCTTTGCATGTTAAAAGAAAAAACTAATTATTTATAAAATATTTTGAAATTTTAAAAACACTATATTATAAACAAATGCATGAGTTACAACGTCACAAATTTTCATAAAAATTGTGTGAGGCATTTTTTCTGTCCGAAAATGTGCTCCGCGTTAAGTTTACACTCGTGTGCATATGGCGAAAACAACCTTAAAAGTTTCCTCTCGTGTGAAGTACGACCTATGATGGGAAACACGTATTCAGTGATCGTGTTCGTACTCCATAGAGCACGTGACTGTTTTGCAATACATATATTTATAATTTTTTTTGAAGTTATATATATACTTCTTTTGGGGTGTTAGAGAAATAGGAAGAGGGTGAATTTTTACGATGCGCGCGCACACCTTCACAAATGCGAAATTGCTTTGCCTAGAAATATACAGAATGGAACAGACCACTTCCCTGGAAAAGGGGGCACCCGGGTTTGAACCGGGGACCTCTCGATCTGCAGTGGAATGCTCTACAACTGAGCTATACACCCCGTGTCAAAGAGCCTTTGCTTTGCGCTCCGTAGGTACGGATATGAAAATGCTTTGATTAGAAATACGCAGAACGGGACAGATCATTTCCTTCGAATTTCTGAAAAAATATTTCTTTTCCCTTCTCTGAAGAAAGCATCCGGGTTTGAACCGAGGACCTCTCGATCCACAGTCGAATGCTCTACCACTGAGCTATACCCGGCGTCAGCGAACCTTTGCTTTGCGTGCCGTAGGAACGGAAACGAAAATGCTTTGTCTAAAAATATGCAGAACGGTATAGATCATTCCCGCCTTCGACCCCTTCCCATATTATTGATCCTATTGTCCCTGCGCGAAAGTGTTTAATTTTTTTTAAATTGTGATTATCTCAGGTTTAGCTGGTCCGATTGACTGAAGGTTAGTATCGTTCAACTCTGCTCGTGACCGCCTTTCGTCCTTGGCCCAGATGCCCTGCTAAAGATTTTTAGAAAGATTTTAATCTTGTTACGACAAAGAAGTATAACTTCTTCTTACTTCTTCTTCTTCACACACACTTTTTTTTTCTTTATTCGTGGAACCGTTATGTTTGATTAGTAGAACCCAAGGAATCCTCGGAACACAGTTTGAAGGCCACTGAACCACAGTGAAATGAATCTTAACATTTGAAATATACTGTTTAAAGTTGCACAATTCCTTCAATTACATTTTTGTACAAAAATAAAGGAAGGATAAAATAAAAATATCTTAATACGTTCTCGTGGCCTCAGTAGCATAGTGTTTATGGTCACAAATTAGTGGTCGGAATGTGTCGGGTTCGAATCCTGATGCCAATAAGACCCACCGTGTAGAGTGGGCTGATGGACGTTAAATCTGTCAATGTCCTTTTGTTGGTGTGATAGTTAGGAGAGGGAGTTGCCAGATCCTCGTCACGTGGCATACTTTCAAAATTACGAGGTTCATTGCCGATGGCCCTCGAGTTGATTTTATTTAAAATGACTTTCACTCACTTGAACCTTTCTTTTCTTCCAATTCTAAAAATTTAATTTCTTTATTTCATGATTGAATGAACCATGTCTTAAAAATATTTAATGCCATACAAAAAAAAAATCTTGACATTCTTTTAAAAACTAAACTAGTAGGATTAATATTTTCTTGAATATTGATAGTTGCGTATAATACCAACATAAAATGCAGCGATTGAATGATTTTCAACTGAAAGGGGGAGATATATATTAACGATGCATTACAAAGCTGCACGTGAGCTATTGGTGACAAACCTCGTAATTTTGAACCATGTGGTCAAGTGACAAGGATGACACCTGAACTGGCACCCCCTCTCTTAACTTCTACACCACACCAAATAGCCTCGACATATTTAACGTGCTCTACACGGTGGGTCTTCCGCGGCTCTAGATTCGAAATCATGAAGTACAAGCCACGAGTCCGTGACCTTGTCCAGCGACCACTCGGCTGAGTGAGTGAATATTAACGTCAAACTGTTCAACTACACGAGGGCTTTTGGCGACGGACCTCGTAATTTTGAACCATGGTCAAGTGATGAGGATGACACCTGAGCTGACATTTCCCTCTCCTAACTACCTCACCACACCAACGTTTGAGCTCTCGACAGATTTAACGTGCATCGCAGCCCTACACGGCGGGTCTTTAGTGGTACTGGGCTTGAACTCGTGACAAACCAGCCGTGAGTCCGATACCTTGACCTCTAGGCTACCGCGGTCACATGACTCAGATTAAAGAGAGTGAATAATTAAGTCTTTTCCACTATTCTTTTGATTACAATAATAAGGAAAATACACATTTACCAAACGGTTGTAAAAAAAAGAAAAAAAAAAATCAAAAGACATTTTTAAGAGATAGTAATATTTTAATAATAATATCTGTGAATAGCATAGATCACAAGGTCATTCGAATTTCAAAGAGGAAACATTTTTTTTTCCCCCAACATCGCCGAAAAACCCCTTTTTCCCCCTCTCCTGCAGTTTTTTTTTTTTCTTTTGAGCAACTTCCGTTTTGAATATTCATTTTTTTCCACCATCGTTTCATTTAACAAAGGGTTTTTGTCAGTAAAAAATGAATTTTTATGCTGCTCAAGGGCCTAAAAAATTTTTGGGGGATGTTTTCCCCATAAAAGTGATTTAAAAAAAATCCCTTTTACATGAAATTTTAAAAAATTTCTCTGCCAAAAAAAAAATTTTTATTTAATTTTTTTGAATATATAAATTAAATACTTATTAAATACAGCTTAAAAAATTTTTTGGGTGTAATGACTTTGTTTTAAAAGGGGAGAATAGGAAAATATATTCTTTTTTACACCACTTTTAAAATAAAATGCACTTTTGCAAGTAAATTTAATTACGTTTTCATATATTTAATTTTATAAATTCCCAAAAGGAAAAATCTTAAAAAAAAAAAAAGTGTTTAAAGGGGTTTTCTTTTTAATTCACGCAAACGTTTTTTTAAAGTTTCGAAATCAAACATTCTTTGGGGGAAAAAAAGGTTATAAAAATGGATTCCCAACCCATTTTTTTAAATGTATGAAAAAACTGTTGAGTATGAAAAAAACCGGTGAGGAAAAAAATAACAGAAATATTAAAAAAATAATAATAAAAATAATAATAATAATAAAACTTAGTTTTTTTAAAAATATTTAAATTTTTATAAAAACTTTAAATTACCATGTATATCAGGTTTTCATAATCGAAACCGAACTTTGATAAAAAACCCTTTCAAAATAGAACAATCTTAATTTTTTCAAGAGAAATCATCATTAATACAAATGTTATGCGAGTGAGGAAAAAATTTATAATTCTGAGTATGTGCTAGAGGCAAGTTGGAGAGAGAATAGTTTTATTAGAATATAACCTATGTCTGGATAAATAAAGCTTTGCATAGCTTTAAAAAATTAATTGGGAAATTTTTTCCGTCCAGAAATTATTTTTTTTTAAAAAGTGGGGGTTTGCAGCTCATTTATGTTAATAAATAAAAGCTACGAAAAAAATTAAACCCCACAACCTAATGTTTTACACATGTTTAAATTTTAAATTTAAAAAAAAGTGTATGAGAGATTCTTTTTTTGAATAACTTGGGTTTTGGGAAAACCCAAGGTAAGTATAAAAAATAGCAAAATCCCATATTGTAATTTTTTTAGGGAAAACCCTTTTTATTCCATAGAATTTAGAAAAGTTTTTTATATATATATATATATATATATATACCGGTGTGCAAAACTTAAAACAGGGGGGGTTTATTGCCATAACTTCACGAAAAAACATCTGAGAGACATTTTAAACCCCCAAAAGAGGGAGAAAATATTATGTACGTAAAGAATGACGAAAGATCGGGCGCTGAAAAAAGGGAAAACAACGATACGGTATGGAATCAAACAAAAACAAGCTTTATTGAACGCATAGTATCGGGGCTCCCGGGTTGTTTATCCAACAGGAAAAAACAACAAGCAGATGTTCCTTAATATGGTATATGCCCCCCCCTTTCTACAAAAGGTTGTTTTCCCGGGCTTCCTTTGCATACTCAGAACCAGCTGGTGCAAAATTTTTGAGGTAGGAGTGCCCATTCCTCCCCAAACAACATCTGTTTGAGTTGTTGGGGTTTTAATTCCCGGGTTAGCTGGTAAAGTCTCCCCAAAACATCCCCACATGTTCGGGTGGGATTTAAATTTTTGGGGAGCACGCTTTGGGCCCAACCATTCGAGTGATATCTTTTACTTTCCAGCAGCCCCCAACAGCAAAGGGGCTTTCAGTGCATTGTCAACCAAAAGATGAAGTTGGGCCAAGGCACCTCGAAAAAGATGCAGATGGAGAAGAAGTACCTACCACAATAGCGACCCCCGGTTAAAACCTCTTGAAAAGGGGAAGCTCAGTTCCACCGTTCAGAAATCCCAAAAGACAAAAACCCCGGACCACCGTAACGATGTCTTTCCTTGATGTTACTGGGATAAAACCGGGTCCCGATCTCTCCAAATCAAAACGCGTTGAGAATCGCTTCTGGTACGAACTGCCCTTTCATCCGTAAAAAAAACACACCCTTACAGTTGTCCAGTTTTTGTGCTTTTCTGGCCCACGGTAAACGAGGGTTTTGGTTCAACTTTCAACGGGAGGTTCAGGAGGGGGGGCAAACAGCCCCTTTTTGTGAAGGCGTTGGCCCAAAGTAAACCGCACATTGTCGACCTTTTCTGACAGAGTTTCTGGGGCAATGGCGTTGCTGAACTTTTTCGCCTGCGGTGATATATCGGTCATCCCCGCAGTTGTCGCCCGGGGGGCCACACCAACCTTTAACGCTGTACCGTGGGTTTGAACGCTTTCCAAGCGCGGGGAAAAGACACTTTTTTTTGATTTCGAATCCGACACGTGACAGTACGCCCCTCCTCCAGCTTCCGATCATATTCCACGTAAATCATCCAGATGATTTCTTCTGCCATATTTCACGAACGACCACGGGACTTTCAAAAAGGTGAATTGCTCCGTCCTTCATTTCACTCTACTGTTGAGCAGCGCGCGCCGACATCACGCGTTTTGCGTACGCTCACATCGCTTCTGACGTTTTGTTCCTGATATTTGCATACGCATGGCGTTTCTACTGACTTACGCATTCCCTCTACTGATCTCCAGACCTCCTTTTCTGCAATTTCATGGCTATCTGCTAAATTTTTACATTGATGCTTAAGTTTTGCAGTAAGAGAGAATATTTATTGTAACATTGCACTATAAAGCAACAAGAGGATAGTGGCGACGGAAATCGCAATTTTGACCTTCGGTCAAGTGATGGGAGGTCGAACCCCCTCTTCAAACTACCTCACAGCGCTATGGAAGACTTTGAGCCTCGACAGATTTAACGTGTATCAGCCTCTCTACACAGTGCTTTTCAGAGGTACCATGACTCTAACTCATGATACGCCGGCCACGAATTCGTGACCATAACCACAAGGATACCGCAACCTCATGAGAATCATGTATGTAGGATATCCCATTTGTAAAAGGTTAGATCATATCTTTTTACCGAGGTCGGCAATTCTAATCAAAACAGTATTCCACATCAATGCCATCTAGCGTCCCTTTTAAAACGCCGACATCAACCTTTTTCGGCAGAGGCCCACTAACACTCGTCAGAGAAACGTCGTATTTCACGCGTCAGCGCTGTTCGTCCGCGCCAGGCGGTAAGTTTTAATAGCACCATAATGAGTTCTATTTAATCTCAATTGCCTTCCTTAAAGTAATGTGATCTAACTTTCCTATTCTTCCGAAATATTCTTATCCAACTTTCCTATTATTTTGAAATATTCCCCATGTAAATACTCCCCTATAATTCATAATAAATTATTTAGTTTTCAACCAGTTTCTTTCTTAAATTATGTTGTCTATTTTATTTCAAAATTAACTAATACACCCTAAAAACCCCTAGACACCACGCCAATAAAAACCTCGCTGTCTGAAGCATCCGACCATTTGGAAGATTTCGGGTGGATTCCCACATGTATTTTATCTCTAACAATACAATTGCCGTTTCGGTGATATTGGGTGGCCGCGGTAGCCAAGTGGTCAATGGTATCGGATCATGGCAGGCTTGTCACGAGTTCGAGCCCAGTACCACTTAAGACCCGCCCGTGTAGGGGAGCGATGCACGTTAAATCTGTCGAGAGCTCAAATGTCCTCCCGTTGGTGTGGTGCGGTAGTTAGGAGAAGGGATGACAGCTCAGTTGTCATCCACGTCACTTGACCATGATTCAAATTACGTGGTCCGTCGCCAATAGCCCTCGTGTAGCTGAACAGTGTGACGTTAATATTCACTCACTCGGTGATATTGGGCAATCTGAGAGTCTCTTTGATCTGACGTGTAGAAGGAAAGATGCATGCTAAATATGTCGAGGCTCAAATTCTTCACATTGGTGTCTTGTGGAAATTTGGAGAATGTGACGCCTCTTGTTCACTTATCGCTGTTTGTATTCGACCGAGGCTCAAAATTGGGACGTCGACAGTAGTCCTAGCGTCGCTTCCTAGTGCAATGTTAATAAGCAACCAACCATGTGAAAGTCTATTTAAAATTATTTCTTTCCGTATTTGATTTACTTTCTATCAATTTTGCGTTTTGATATTTTCCAACAATGCTGGTAGATTTGTGTCGGGTTATCCAGAATAGAATTCAAAAAGAACAAGTACGAATGTTTCCTCAGAAAGTATTGTAATATACTTGCACGTATATTTTTTGCTTGAGAATACAACCTGGCTCACCTTCTTTAGGTGAGTACGGGTGTCACAATCTCGAGGAACCCTAGTGATCTTTTCCTTTTCCCAAGGGGTTTACTCTTTTTGGTAAACACGGACTACACGAACCCGGGGTACCCTAGTGATCTTTTTCTATATTCGTCCCTCGTTCTCTTGTCATTCCATTTATATCCTTTCTTTTTCCGTCTAGATCACAGATATATTAACGAATGTGTGGCTCAGTATAGCCAATTTTGGCTCTTGCGCCAAAAAAAAATCAACACTCCCTCACTCACGCTTGAGAGTACAAAAGAATATGAACTGCCTAAATGTCCTTAAACCTCGGAAAAGCATCTACTTTTTAAAGGCATGGAGCATTTACCATATGAAGATGAAAATTAATGAATTCATAATATGCACTAATTTACTTGATCAGGTACACGTCAGAAATTTTTTTTATAAAGGCATAAAACTGTCTATTGCAGCGTTTCTCAAACTGAGGGGCGCGCCCCCTTGGAGGGACGTGATAATTCTACGAGGCGGGTGCGAGCATATTGAAAAATCGAAATCTACAGATTTAAAAAAAAAACCCATTAATTTACTATAAATACCATTAATACATTCTAACATAATAAAAAATACACATTTACATTGATTTAATACACTTAAAAATGTATCAGTACTCTGTACAGTGTATTTTTTGATTAATTTAACAATACTAATTTGAGAAAAAGTTTAATAATTACCAGTGACCCAAGGAGTTTGTCATATATAGAATTATATACAAAAATAAAAAAAAAATATAAAAAATTCCTTAACTGCTGATTAAAAATTACGCGATTACCTCCCAATGCCCCCCTTTTGCAATAAAAGTGCGCATATGTGATGTATGGGGGAGGAAGAAAAGGAATAAATAAGCGAACTCTCTGAAATAAATAAATTCTTCTCAAACACTGTTAAGGTCTTTTTATTGCATTCCAAAGCCTTCGGAATAATTTTATGAATAGCAGTGCACACAAAGGCGTATATATATATATATATATATATTAACACTTTGGCTGTTCGAGACGTTTATATACGCCGGTTTCACTTAAGATGTTAAAGTCGTATTGTAGCTTTAGCGTCAAATTATAGTATTA
>BMAV01011309.1:108515-129808 GCA_019973955.1 Trichonephila inaurata madagascariensis | reverse complement strand
AAGATGTTAAAGTCGTATTGTAGCTTTAGCGTCAAATTATAGTATTACTGAATTCAATATATTGTTATTGTATGGAGGGAGGGGGGGTGATGTAAATTTTGATTTAATATTAGGTCGCAAATATCGAAAGTTTGCGAAGCACTGGTGTAATGGAAATTAAGTGGCCGACTTTGAAAAACCTGACTACTTTTGCGGGTTTTTTTTACCTGCTAGGAAAAGTATGTTAAGTTATCAAGACTACCGTGTTATAGAGTGCTACTGGGGCTCTGCTGTAATACGAATCTCAATTATTTGAATTTGTTCTGATGTTTGATAGCAACTTTCATTATGCGCATCCAAATAACATGTGTATTTCAAAACAATAATTAATAATGCTTTATAATCTTACAAAAGGTATGGAGCTTACAACGTTTGTGTGAAAATAGTTGAGTAAGTGAATATCAAAGTCGCACTGTTCAGCTACACTAAGGTTTTTAGCGACGGACCACGTAATTTTGAACCATGGTCAAGTGACGTGGACGACACCTGAGCTGACATCCCTCTCTCCTAACTCTCACACCACACCAACGGGATGACATTTGAGCTCTCGACAGATTTAATGTGCATCGCTGCCCAACACGGCGGATCTTTTGCGGTACTGGGCTCGAACTCGTGACAAGGACAGCCACGATCCGATACCTTGACCACTCGGCTACCGCGGCCACGTGAAAAAAGTTGGAGGGGGGTTAAATGTGAAATCTTTAGAATACTCGGAACTTTTACGTTTTTACAACACAAAATATTAAAAAAACAGGATCTTTCATTAAACGTCACAAGTCCTTAAATTTGTCTACAAATTAATGGAAACATTTTGCTTCTTTTAGATTATTTCATTTAAATGTATCAAATAGTTTTAGAGAACGAATCGAAAACTACTTTAAAAATACATTTTAACATTTTAGCACAACAAATAAGCAGCTAAGAAAACAATAAAAATTTCGTTAACCTTCAATTGTTATTATTTTTGATTTAGGAGCTGAAATAACAAATGTTTTTTCCCTTGGATATAACGTAAGTGGATTAATTTTGGAAAAATATTAATTTCAACACAATATGAAAAGTAAATAAAAAGCTAATTAAAGGTACAGATTTTAGCTTGTGACTAAAATATATGTGTGTTCCTTAGATAACAATTTTAAAACATTTTTATAAACACTACATTATTTCATTATAACACAAAAGTGAATGGTATTCTTATCGCTTAGACTTTCTAAGTAGATTGATTTTTTTCCCTTTGAGACTGAACAAATTTATGAAAATATTGAAATATATTTCTTAAAGTGGATTTAAAATGCTAGTGACAAATATTTCGCTAGTTTCATTTTTAAGGAACGTTAACAAATGCTTTCATGTTTGTTATTTTATAGAGCCTAGAAATATTTTCGAAATTAAAAGAGAAAACTGAATTAAAAGAGTTTTTCGCGTGACTACATTTAATTAAATTTTTATTTTCCCCAGACAAATTAAGGAACTGTGCAAATTGTATTTAAACAACTTTGCTATTAATTTCATCTTTAGAAAATCGTTCACATATTTTTAGTAATTTAATTGAAATGTGTAAAATTGTTCCTATTTTCAAGTCTGCGAAGTAGATTTAATTAAATTTATATAAAAGTAATACCCAGTGCATATAAACTTGATTTATTTTAAGGAATTCATTTCGAAATGCAACATTTTCTTTTGAAGGTTGTTGAAACTTTCAGTTTTTTCTTCTTAGAGGCGATAATTACATCGTAAATGTATCCTTAGTATATATAAGACGTTTTATTTAACTTCCGGCTTTAAAAGGAATTGGTTTAGAACCTTATAGGACGCATAATAGAGATCCTATAAATCAAACTTCTCTGCAAAAACGTTGTAATATAGCAATATTTTTCTTAAAAACAAATTTAAAATACCGCTTATATCAATTTTGTTTTAAAAAAAATTAATGCGAAAAAAAGCTTACCTTACCATTCTCAATTACTTTATTCAAAATACCTCTAAATCAAAAAATATATTTTACGACCTATAAAAACGAGTAAAATTAGATATTTATATATTTTTATATGAATTCTCCAGAAAGCATGTGTATGGAACTTTTCTTAAGTTTAAAAATGAAGAGCACAGGTTCTGTAATTATTGCAAGACTGCATAAAACTAAAGGAGGGTAAAAAATTACGATAAAAAAAGGTATACTTGAAAAATATTATTATGTAATAAATTTTTGTAAAAGCCAATAAAAATATCAGAATTAAAACAGATGTATTTTCCTGCTAAAAGTCAACATTTATTTTTATTATTGTGCATCATAAATGGTTTTGCTATTTCTGGAAGTTATCTCCCTCAGCAATTCCGCATCATTCGCAAAATTATTTTGAACTTTTGAGAGAGAGAGAGAGAGAGTTAACGTTGAATTATAAAGCTGCATGAGGACAATTGTTGACGGACCTCGTAGATTTGAACTATGGTCAAGTGACGAAGACGAAATCTGTGAGCTGGCAACCCCTTCTCCTAACTATCACACCTCACCAACGGGATGACGTTTGCGCTCTCGACAGATTTAACGTGCATTGCTCCCTACACGGTGGGTCATCTAACCCTGAAACAAATATTTCAGAAATTTCTAGTTTAAGCGAACTTTTTAAAATTCTTTCCGATCTTGTTTAAAAAATGTCGAAGTTACTGCAACTACTCCCAGCTCTTAAAGCATCCAAAGATGACAGGCACACACACACACAAAAAGCTTTTCGACTTGTAGAATCACGCCTAGATAATTAATTCTTTAATTTTTCTCTTTCTAATTTTAATTTCTTCGTTTTTTAGTATTTTTATCTCAATAGTTTTCTCATCTCAATAGTTAAATTTTTTCTCCGAGAAGGGCAGTCTCCTCCGCAAGCTTACTCTACAACCAATATCAATGCTCAATTCCAATAGCCAAAACCAGCTACCCCATTGATTCTTGCTTTAATGAACCACTATTGGCAGCGGTAGCCGAGTGGTATAGGTATCAGACCGTGGCTTACCTTGTCATGAGTTTGAGCCCAGTACCACTAAAGACCCGCCGTGTAGGGCAGCGATGCACGTCAAATCTGTCGAGAGCTGAAACGTCCTCCCATTGGTGTGGTGTGATAGTCAGGTGTCATCCACGTCACTTGACCATGGTTCAAAATTACTTGGTCCGTAGCCAAAAGCCCTCGTGTAGCTGAACAGGGCGACGTTAATATTCCATCAATCAATTAATGAACCACTCCTCCTCCAACAAGTCAAGCTAACACCAGCAATATCGTAGTTTCAAGATAGGGAGTGGAAGATCAAGTCATCGATCCAGTCTCCTGTGAAGTTCAATTTACTTCAACTTACACAGCGGGTCTTCTGCGGTACTAGGCTTGAACTCATTACACGCCGGCCACAAATCCGTTTCCTTGACCACTAGGCTACCGCGGCCACAGGACATCCTGAAATGGATATCTTAGTAAGGCCAAGGCCCACCTTGGGCTGTCATGCCATTGAGGAAGGAAGGATACCATCACGTTTAGGCTTACAGCCCCTTATTTAAAATCGGGATTACTAAGGCAGTAGTTGCAAAAAAGATTAAAAGGAAAATGCAAATAGCATGACAATTTTCAATATTTTTACTACATTATTCACCAGCAAATATTGTGCTTCAAAGTTTTAAATATCAGATTTTTCTTTTTAAAGTAGTAACCAATATTGTTAATTATTTTCAAGCACATAGACTTAATTTATCCTCAATTTGCTTCGTTTCTGGAAGATTTAGAATTTGAATATACCTATCATTCCTATTATGCGGAGTTTAGTGAGTTTTGTGTGAATAATAGAATGTTAAAACGATTTTTCAATTTGCTGGACGGAAGAATTTTATTAAAAGTAAAAAGTTACGAATGTGCTGAATTAAAAGACAGACAATGAATAAAGAATTTTGCTTTCTTGGGTCATATTACAAATCATCTTTCAAGGCAAAAATCATGTTTTTACAAAGCTATTTGATAATACTAACTTTTTCAAACACAATTTAAAAAAAGAAAAATGAAAATTTGTTTTACTTTGAAAAAAAGCTATTAATATCTATTGATTAAATCCCCTAAATTAAGATTTACAGAATATGCTTGGAAAATTAAATTGGTAGAAACGGAATTCAATCGAAGATTTTCTGTTTCAAAAAGCTGTAAATTACAATTTCGTATTTTTACTTCCCCTCCATGTATCGATATTGAAATTGTAGATGAAAACTTACAAGTTAAGTTAACTGAAATACACAATGCAATTCTTTGTTGAAGCAAAAATGTATGGAACTTGAAAAATTTCAGATTTTTTTTATACACATTTATCTGCGGAGCCCTTTCCTCAAATGTTATCGTATGTTACGCGTACAATGAATTTGTTCGGCTGCACTGATTAATGTCAGCAATTATTTTCTTTAATGAAAAGTAACATAAGTTCGGAAAGGTTAAAATTAATCCCGGTAAACATTTATCATCAATTATAAAAATTTTCTCAGCTCAATACATTAAATTTTGATGACTTTTTTTTGTGAAATGTGATGCCAAATTTCTTACAAAAATTAATATTAAACAGTATTTCTTATTATAACTATTTAGTTTTTTTATAAAAGATATGAAATATTTATAGTTTCCTTGTAAAACTAACATGGAAAATGAAATGACTATGTATGTATGTTATAAAACGCATTGCGCTTGACATTGAGTCTAATAATCACTTGAAAAATCGTATTTTATTAATTTTGTAAACAGTGAAAACGTGCGGCCCCCAATTTATATAAAATAGATCCTATTGCTTGTAATATCATATGAATTTGACATTCTTGACTTAAAATAAGGAGTGTACAAATTATGCCCTGCGAGTACTACCAATCCGGCCCACCACAACTTTTAACGACATTTTAAAAAATTTACAATATAAAAATTTTACAATCTAATTCAGAAACACAATATCTCACATATGAATCGAAACTAAACATTTCAATTTAAGTTAATGTTTTTTTTTAATGACATTTATCCTGAAAACTTATTAGTGACGCGCATAGTTAATTCATATAATGAAATTAAACATTACCGAGAATTGTTTGTAGTTGTAACTTTCCACTGACAATTATTTGCGCAGTTACGGATCAAGCTCTCAAGTGAAGGTTTTTTCAACGGCAACTTCAAATACTCATAAGTTAACTTTTATCAGGAAATATTTTTTGTATATTTCCTTTTGGAGGATATTTTTCACACACATAAATAGTTCCGAAAGAAAAAAAATATCCATGAGCAAATTCATGCCATTGGTGAAACTGGGGATTTTATTTTATTTATGTTGCGTGACAGAAATCCTAATTTTGAGACATGGTTAAATGACGAGGATGCCACCTGAGCTGGAAACCCATTCTCCAATTTTCTTTACCATGCCAACGTGATGACTTGGAATCTCGACAGCTTTAGCGTTCATCAGTTCCTCTGTAAGGTAGGTCTTCAGTGGCCAAGGGTTTGAGTGAGTGAGTGAATATTAACGTCGCACTGTTCAGCTACACGAGGGCTTTTGGCGACGGACCACGTAATTTTGAACCATGGTCAAGTGACGTGGACGACACCTGAGCTGGCACCCCCCCCTCTCCTAACTACCACACCACACCAACGGGAGGACGTTTCAGCTCTCGACAGATTTAGCGTGCATCTCTGCCCTACACGGCGGGTCTTTAGTGGTACTGGGCTCGAGCTCATGACATGCCTGCCATGATCTGATACCTTCACCACTGGGCTACCGCAGCCCCCTAGCAATGATGAGAGAGATAATTTAAATATTTTTTTTACTTTAAAGCAGTGTTTCTCAAAATGGGGGGCGCCCCCCTAGGGGGCGTGATAACCCGACGAGGGGGCGCGAGCATACTGAAAAGTCAAAAAACAAAAGATTTAAAATAATTATTAACTTACTGAAAGTAAACAAACAAATTCATTCTGACATAGTAAAAAATAAAATACTCATTTACACTACAATACACTTATAAATGTATCAGTACTGTACAATCTATTTTATAATTAATTTAACGATATTAAGTTAAGGACAAGTTTAATAATTACCAGTGAGTCTATAGATTTGTCATGTATAAAATTATATGCCAATATTAAAACTAACCCTGATAACTCTTGAATGGTTTATAATTAATCCCTTAAAAACGATTAAAAATTACGAGATTTGTTCTCCCATGCCACCATTTAGCACATAGGTAAGCGTATGTGGTGCATTGAGGGTAGGTGGTGGTAGAAAAGGAACAAATAAGCAAATCCTCTGAAATATAAGTAAATCAGTGCTTCTCAAAGTTTCAATATTCGCGATCCAATATTTAATCATAATTTTCATCGATACTATGTACCATACCATACGATAACAATGTAAGCTACAATACTAAAGCTACAATACGACTTTAACCTCTTAAGTGCCACTAGCATATATAACCGTCTCGCTCAGTTAAAACGTTAATTTCCCGGACGTATATATACGTATTTCCGAAGTACGATCTTTTCTGGGCACAATACTATCCATAAAATTATATCGAAGGCTTTGGAATGCAATAAAAGGACATGGACAATGTTTGCGAAGGATTTACTTATTTCAGATTATTTGCTTCATTATTCCTTCTCGCCCCCAATACATCACATATGCTTGCCTACGTGGAAAACGGTTCCTCCCGTTGGTGTGGTGTGGTAGTTAGGAGAGGGGGGTGCCAGCTCAGGTGTCGACCACGTCACTTGACCATGGTTCAAAATTACGTGGTCCGTCGCCCAAAGCCCTCGTGTAGCTGAACAGTGCGACGTTAATATTCACTCACTCACGTGGAAAACGGTTGGTATTGGAAAGAGAATCACAAAACTTCTAGTCGGCAGTTAAGGGATTAATTATAAACAGTATAAATTATCAAGGTAAGTGTGTTAATTTTTGTATATAATTTTTTTATATATGACTATCCTATGGGGTCATTGGTAATTATTAAACTTGTTCTTATCCTAATATTGCTAATTTAGTTATCAAATACATTGTGTAGCACTGGTACATTTATACATGTAATATATCAGTGTAAATATGCATTTTATTTTTTATTATGTCAGAATGTTTTCTTTGTTTTCTTTCAGTAAATTAAAAAATTTTTAAATTTTTTTGTTTTTGACTTTTCAATATGCTTGCGCCCCCCTCAAAGAGTTGTCACCCCCCAAGGGCCCTACAGTTTGAGAAACGCTGAAGTAAATCCTTCGCAAACACTGTCAAAACCATTTTTTTGCTTTCCAAAGCCTTCGGAATAATTTTATGGATAGCAGTTCACAGAAATGATAGTATTTCGGATGTGGACGCATGTATACGTCTAGGGCAATTAATACACTAGCCGAGTGAGACGTTTATATACGCCGGAGGGACTTAAGGGGTTGAAGTCGTATTGTAGGTTTAACGTCAAAGTATCATATTATTGAATTTAATACATCGTTATCGTATGGAGGAGGACGTGTAGCAAATTACGATTGAATATTGGGTCTCAAACATAGAAAGTTTGAGAAGCACTGCTTTTTAAAGACATAACTCTAATGCAAATCAATCTTTTCAATTTGTTTGATGTTCTGGGATAATGGTTTCTATATCAGGGTTAAGAGAGTTTTGGAAAAATCGCGATTAAATTTATATTAAAATTTGTAAAAAAAGGTTCTCAATTTTTAAAGTACCAAAAGATTCATTAGCAAAATCTATCAGAGTTAGTCTCACCTTTCTGAATTTTTGTTTGATATTTATCAAAATGCGCAAAACATTTTTTGTTGTAATGTAATTGAAACCAAACTGTTTTTTGTCGGAAGAGTTTATTATGAGTGTATATATTAGGAAACTGGGGTTCTTTCCTTGTAATTTTAAATAAGGATCATTTATAAATATTTAATTAAATCTGAAGTTATGGGCAACGTTTTTTTCCTTTCATTCAAGAAAATTTTGATTATTATACTCGGCACTCAAAACTTAACGTTAGAACTTTTCCACAGCGTACTGTAGCGCGCGCGATATGGTACATTACTTTTCTCAAGATCTTCGATAAACTAGAGCAATTGACGTTGATTGATCGCCTGAAATTTGATGTATTTAACAGTTACTATAATCGTCTTTAAAGCTTCCGAGATATCTAAATATTTTACGTATAAAAAAAACTGCTTCTAAACCATGTAATAACCTCCGTCGACAAACAAGATTTTGCCACCATCAGCCCCGATGCATTTCAAAATTTTAATTGAAATTTGTTTCTCTGAAAAGCATTTTTAATTCTTTTTTTTTTAAAAAATCTGTTCCTGTGGCTGGGTAATTTAGGTTAAGAAGGTCTTCACACGTGTTTCAGGATTTTTATTTATCCTTCGAATAGAAGGCAACATCTGAGCAGTATCTAAAATCTCTCTCTCTCTCTCTCTATATATATATATATACACTATCTTACCTTCTCTATATTGTTATAGCGTTTGCTGACAAATTGATATTTTTAAATACGTTAGCTTTCTCTGTACACATTTATTCTGTTGTTGCTATCATGCAGCCTTGGTTAATTCACCATCAGTTGACAGTTTCACGTATTTCGTTTATTAAATGAACCACGTAGAAACTAGAACGAAATATCTGTTCTTATGTATTTACTTCCTTAAAGAACAATTGCTTGGATTTCATTCAGCATTTCAAAGGTCTGTATTTTTATAACCATCAATTTTCTGTAAAATTCAGGTAATTCTGATAATGTTTAGCCTTTTAATAACGTTTCATATTGTATTCTTTGATAACCAATATTGTTTGCAAATTATTCATAATATTTGACTCAATCACGAATGTTGATATCCTTATAGCTTTATAAGTGCTCTGTACTCACTATGTTAGTACTCTTCATCTCTTTTCCATATTTATACAAATTCACACAAAATCAAAATGATATTATTATTAGTCGCACTATACATCGTTCTGGTCTCTCCGAACTCAAATTACAGAACTGTTCAGTCATGATTGTCTCCTGTTTTTATACCACATCTTCGATTCGTAAAACACATTTAAAAACGCTCGATTATTCAAGACAAGCGATCACGCAACAAAATTCTTCTAGAGTATACTCTAGCATTTTTACTCACTGCAAGATGTCTTGATCAAGCATAATTGATATTTTCGCACAATTCCGGTTGCTCTCTATAAAATGACGCACAGTACTATTGTAGCTTTGTTCAATCGGTTAACTTCTATACTCTCCGCAAGATGACACTGCTTACATTTAGTCTGGCTTTAATAACAATACGTAACGCAGAGCACGTACTTCAGCTATCTCCTCTGCAATATGTCCAAGACATTTTACCTTAAATGCTTACAGAAATTGCTAACTCTGCGGATTCACCCCAGCGTTATATATATCTCACTCGGCGGCTAGTCCCGAATCGAAAATTTGCACGTATTTCAAAAGTGGAGTGTGTTGGTATGATGTGCTAGGTCTTAGCCCTTACGCTAAGAAGTTTGGAGATCTTTAGAGAGTAAATACACCAATATACGAAATCTTTTCACTTTGGTGAATACTTTGCATCTCATCCAGTAAATTCTTTTCAAAATGTCTCTTATGCATAAATAGATTCAAATGTGAAAATATTAAAGTCCGATGGGAAACAAATTTCTAATAATAAAAATAAAAAAAATTAGCTAGTTATATGCATAATTACACTATACTTTAATAAATAGTTTTGTGTGTAACTTATATTGATTTTGACTGTGCATAGAATATATATATGCTTAATATTTTATGCGTACAGAGAAATTACGATTGATTGATTGAATATTAACGTCGCACTGGTCAGCTAAACGAGGGCTTTTGGCGATGGACCACATAATTTTGAACCATGGTCAAGTAACGTAGAAGACACCTGAGCTGGCACCCCCCTCTCCTAACTACCACACCACACCAACGGGAGGACGTTTCAGCTCTCGACAGATTTAACGTGCATCTCTGCCCTACACGGCGGGTCTTTAGTGGTACTGGGATCGAACTCGTGACAAGACAAGCCACGATCCGATACCTATACCACTCGGCTACCGTGGCCACCAGAGAAATTACGAAATATAATATAAAAGACAACGATATGGTAATAATAAACTTTTAATCTCGAATGATATTTCGTTTACTGAGGAAAGAAAATTTTAATTAATATGTATTTCTAAAAATTACATACTTTTTAAATCTCAATAATAGTATTGAAAATCGAAACTCATTTCAAATTTCAAAACTGATACAAAGAAAATGAAAGTCTCATATTTATTGCTGGTATATTTTAAATTTGTTAACACAAAGAATATCCGAAAAAAACATGTTGGAATTTATTTCTTTAAATCATATTGTATTTGTAATAGTAAGAAAAGAGTAAAGTGAAAAACTTATTTGGAGAAAAAGTAAAGTTGTTGTTCGAAAAGGAACTATTTCAAAAATTTTGAAGTATTTTAATGTTTTTCTGTGACAGTGTTAGGTCAATTTATGAGGAATACAATGGTGCAATGAATATAGAAATCTTGTTCTCTGAAGAAACAAATTGAAAAGGAACTTGGATATGGAAAATATGATAGAAAAGAAGTAATGAGAAAGAGAGAGAGAAATATTGTCACCATGTATTTATTTGATGCTTTACTTATAAGAAAGTTCTGTGAAATTGTGTGGTGAAAAAAAATAACGGAAAACAAATATGATTATTTATATTACAAAGGATATATATAAATTACTTCTTTATTAGAATACTTGAAGGAAACATATTTTTTTTGGTAAAACGTTTTATAGCATTAATCAGTTTGGAAAAACAGAAGTGGCGAAAACTGTCACGTATTGAGTTAGATTTAAATATTGTAAAATCAACATTTAGTTATTTAAATATACAATAATAATAATAAAAGAACACTAATATCTGCTGCATATGCAAGTGAATTTTTTGCTTAGAATTACATGACAAAGCTGTGCCTCTGATTGCTGTACCATAGGTACCGGAGAAGGTACGGATGTTTGTAAGTGTACAGTGCCTGTTCAGCATGGAGGCTTTCTAAGTATTCATCCAACCGAAAGTCCTCTCGAGAGGTTGGGAGAAGGCAAAGAGAGGTGAGGAACCCCCCTTTCGTTCCCACCCCTTGTCTTTCGTTGTCACCCCCACAGACCTTTCATTTTGTTTCAAAATTGGGGTGAAACAGAGCAAAAACGTACTATCACCTGCATGGTGCTCAAAGCTGCTGCTAACGACAGGGTTAATCTAGCTCCCTTGCCACAAGGAATTTCGTGGGTCTCAAATGGGGTGGCATTAGTAAAACAAAATGTATGTTTTAGTTTAAAAATCAATGCAACATATTGACTGTAATTGTGAATAAAAATGTGCTGGATTGCTCAAAGTTACTTATAAACATTAGACAAAAAAAATACAAAAAAAAAAAAAAAAAATACAAATTTATTAGAGAACTGTGTGTGTGTTCCTAATTAAGTTATTTTAAAATTCTATGTTTCAATATTAATTACAATTCCAAAATATTATGTATTACGCGATATTGCAGAGTTCAAATTAATAACAAATATGGTACTATTTATTTGATGCTCTTTTAATCAAATTTTGAATATTTAACATCTATAGAAAACGTATTAGAAACCATGAAATAAATATAACAAATATAATTATGTGACCTTCCTTACAAGCTTTAAGCCGAAATCCCCTAAAAGCTGGGATCCGATCCACTTTATAATACTCTTCTGAAGCATTTTACGCTAGAAACCTCTGTTTAGCTTTAATATATTTTACAAAGTTTACGCTGAAATTTTTTTAACGAGCAGCATCTTAAAAGAAGCTCCAGAGCTCAATTAAGGGAAATGTATGTGACAACACATTACAATTATACAAAATATGTAATTAATAATAACAACATCAAAAGACTAATAGTACAAATATGCAATGGTCAGTGGCTTAGAGGTAGCGTGCCCGCTTCGTGAGCCTGGTGTTGCGGGTTCGATCCCGCGGGGAGTCGATAGACTTTTTGAATGCGAAAATCGTAGGCACACATGTCTCATGTTTATGTGGCATGTTAAAGATTCTTTGAGTCTCAATTTGGCTTGGGTACTTACGTTAATGTTTTTAGCATCCAACGAGAGCTTGAATTAAAATTAATAAAAGCGTCAAAATTTGGTAACGAAAGCCGCTATTAGATGGGGCCACCAGGAAAAAGCTTTCACATTTGGGGATTTGTGCCGTCTCCGCATATTCTGATAGTGGCCCACATGGGAAAAAATTATTATACAGCTTCTCAATTTGCTTCTTCATTTTAAGTTATATTATTTTAAACTGTGTTTGTTTCAATTTCTATGGAAATGAATGAGTTTCAGTCAGAAATGTGTGTGTGTGTCTACTACGTATAATTTGGTACAACAAATTGGAATACGAATTTACAGCCAATTTTAATCCTACTATTCCAAAAGGTTATAATGCTAAAATTTGAGCTAATACAGCATTCAAATGATTCATGCGTCGTACGTGAGCAAGTGAATGATGGATGCAGTATTCACATACAACATCTTAATAGCTAAATGCTACACTTTAATAAATTTTAAAATTATAATGATTTAAAATTGACATTTTTGAACCGTTGTGATTCTTATTTTTAGAGCAAAGTTAAAAAGTTGGATAAGAAATACATATATATTTATATGTACTTAAATATATATATTGAATATAATTCATTATAGAATGAAAATATAGTTGCGATCTGCAACATATTACAGACACATATTGTCATAGTTGTAGTTTCCAAAAATTGGAACAGTGGAATTGAATCGGTGTTAAATCATAGAGCATAATTTTTTTTAAAAAGAACGGATTGTAAAAATCTTATTTTATAACTATAAATAATAATTATAAATATTTTTCTTTTAAAATTAGTTAGTGGTATTTTCTAATACATGTTTAACTTTAATTAAGGGGTAAAGTTTTCTCCGTTTTGTTTCAGTTTCTTGAACATCAGTTTAATTTATCTATTCTATTTTATTGTATCGAAATTATTTACCTTGTGTTTCTTAAATTTTCTTTTAGTATCTTTTTCCTGACCTATAAAAATAATAAATAAGAGTCTGTAGGCATTTATAAAGTCCTAATTCTTATTTTATTATAATAAATACTTTTATTCAAAATCAAATATTACCTCATTTTTTTAGAAAGTACAGGTCATTCACACTTTATGGAAATGATTTTGTAATTTATTTTCTCAATTGCACTTCGAGATAAAACTTTGGCAACTTTAGAATAACCATCTGCTAATGTTTTCATTTGATTAGAATGTAAAATAAATTATTTCTTTTTAAAATGGTTCCTAAAATTGATAGATGGCTCGAAGGTTGCGTAACTGCGCTTTCCTAGAAGAAATATGCGTATCAACAAATTATAAAGCGAGGTAAAAATTTTAGTCATTGCATTTAAAAAAAGGTATTTATATTAAATTTGAAAGGAAAAATAACGTGTCTATCTGAAAGTAATCATGAAAACATGACCATGAAACCTCATCTTAAGACTATTGGAACGCAGCAACTATCAAGAAAAAGAAGTCTCTGATTCTAAGAAAAGTCCTCCACCTCAGATTCATTGCATCGCGAATCTAGGAATGTCTTCCGGCACTGTGAGCGGGCTGCGGTAGCCCAGTGGTCAAGGTATTGGATCATGGCAGGCATGTCATGAGTTCGAGCCCAGTACCACTAAAGACCCGCCGTGTAGGGCAGCGATGCACGTTAAATCTGTCGAGAGCTGAAACGTCTTCCCGTTGGTGTGGTAGTTAGGAGAGGGGGTGCCAGCTCAGGTGTCATCCACGTTACTTGACAATGGTTCAAAATTACGTGGTACATCACCAAAAGCCCTCGTGTAGCTGAACAGTGCGACGTTAATATTTACTCACTCACTCGCCTGGCACTGTAAGTAAAATCATTCATAAAGACTTAAAGTTAAAAAATATTTTTAAACCTTAAGTTCATCTGCTTTTGTTAAAGCATATTGCTGAAAGAAAAACTAACTGTAGAAAATTATATAAAAAAAATTCAGATGCTGAAAAATGGAAATTTGTGGTTACACTCGATGTGAGTCATGGGTTTATTTAAGAGTCTTTAATAAAGGAAGATCTCTCTCAATTTTCCATTGTGCTCAATTGACCGTACGGTTGGAATGACCGTACAGAATGGCTTCGTCAGTGTACAGAAAAGTTCTCAAGATGATTCACGATATTGAAGTATTTTGTTACAACGGTAAATTAAAAATCAAAAAGTCTCAAATATATAAAGCCAAAATTAATCCCCTCTAATATCAGCAGAATATTTTAGAACCAAATTTTGAAGAAGACATTCCAGCTTCATATGGACAAAACCTCTAGTCACACGTCTAAGTTACCTGCCGCTTATTTAGCAAAGAAAGAATGTGAAACAGGAATAAAGTTTATGAAATTTGATGAAAAAAAATACCTATAAAATCATCTGATACTTCTCCAATGAACTTTTATGCTTTAGGTTTATTAAAACGAGTCTTAGGAAAGACAGCATTTAAGGTGACTGCGTACCTTGAAAATGTCGTTTTTCGTCTATATAAGGCATTTATTTATTTCAAAATCTCATAGTTTGAACATTTTTCTTTTTCCAAAGCAGTTTTTCTTTTTCCTTTACGCGAAAAAGAAATAAAGTTTTAGTGAATTTAAAATACATCGCTCTATGCAAAAGGGCAGTAAGATAAAACTTTAAATGAGTTTTCCTCAAAATTATGTTTTCGAAAGAAACTGATATCTTAAGAACCAAACCAGATAAAGTTTTGAAAGTTTGTGGGAATATTTATTATACTATTTTTCATAAAGTGGACCATAAGTTTTGTTGTAGGTTAAATGTTTTTCATTTAGGGTAGTTTTTATAAAGAAAAAACTTAAAAAATATCAACATTTTCATATTATTATGTATAACTGTCTGTAATTTTTTTGTACTTTAATATTTATCTTAGATTTTGCTTCATTTTGAAGAGCACCATACTATGAATGTTGTGTATAAAGAAAATTATGATAATTGAATTAGAAATTTTTATACAGTGTTACCCGTTTTAGTAAAAATTTGGTAAAATTTCCTTAAAAACAACCAATTTTTCTAAAAGTACAATATTTATTTAAATTTTTTTTATGTATTTACATATTTTTTTTTATTTTTCTTCCTAAAAACACTCAATTTGATTCAAAAATTGTTTTTATAAAAAAATTGGGTCCGATGGTAGGTAGTAACCTTAAGAACACCGAACGGACTTTGGAAAACTGTTGAAGAGGAATGGAGTAAAATTGGCATGACAGTACTAAGAAAAAGTGTACTTTCATGTAAAACTCGAGCTAAGGGTATTGCCAAGAATCATGCTTATCAGATCAGCAAATAGTCATAAAAAATACGGCATTTATAGATAAAAATTAACTACCAAAATCGTTTTCATAAAGGAGGAACGACCTTCTGTACTTTCATTGAATTATGAATTATAAGTGTGACTACGTTTACTTAAATAATGAAATAATTTCGAAAAAACTCTATTGCAAGTTAGTTCAATTGTAGTAGTTTATATACAAATTGCGCAACGTCGATGAATTTCTAATAAAAATGGAAAACAAGTTAATTTAAAAATAGTTGATAACTGAGATTTTTTTCATTTTAAAACCGAATTATCTAGCTATTTAAAATATAGTTTGCATATGAAAAAAGTAAGACGGTAATCTTAGCATAATTTTTCGTGCTGTTCAAAAGTAAAAATAAATAAATAAATATTTGTTTTCTTACAGACAATAAATGCTATCTATGACGATTGTATCACACACGAACTGAATGCCTTTAGAGTTGCATGAATAACGTCTTAAAAAAAAAGTGAAATGTAAAAAACAATAACAACTTTTTTTTTGCCTTTGTTACATTATCTTTCACAATATTGTTTATATAATAAAATTAAAACACCGATTTTGTGCATTTAAAAAAAGTAGCCATCACAAATATTAAAAATTTAGATTCAAAATAAAGTTGTTTCAAATAACATATATTTTTTGTCTTTATTTATTAGTAAATGCGAGAGCTGATACGAAATCTTGCATTTTACATTTCTTTTTGAAAAGTGTAGTGAATATTCCATGTGTGTGATAAAAATCGATGTATTGAATCTCTTTCACCTGTGGCCGCCATCAATAAGGAACTACAAAGAACTCAGCTTTGAACTAAGTCGATATTGATCGGTCTTCTGTTTTAAATCCATTGACCATATGAATACTGCTTTTCAAACAGTCAAAGGATCAATCATACATGATCAGTTGAAGAAAGCAATGCTGTTGAAACGCGAGTAAGATTTCGGTAAGAACTTTTTTGAAATCCTTCATGCTGAAATTTTCTGATACCAAACTTATTGTGTGATAAAATCATAAATAACCGATTTCTGTAATCAGATAACCAAAACTTACCAATTTATTTTGAAAATGTGGGAAATAAATTTTGGGAATTTAAGATTGTCAATTATGAATATTTTAGAAAATAGCACTTGGTTTTGAATTGCGAAATACTGTATCGATAGAATTTGTGATTTTATGAAAAATTCTTTTTTTTTCACTGCAGGGAAATTATAAAAAAAAGGATAATTTAATTCGTTCCAAGACACTGTACGTAATTCAAATAATCATGATAAAATTTTCGAAGTTCTCTGATAAAAGTTTTGCCTTTAAAACAATTTTTATAATTATTTTTCAAATCTATAACTTTTATTTCTAGAAAGATTTAATATTAAAGCAATTTAATCCTAAATTAACTTAAAGTAATTACAGAGAATCTAAAATAGCGTTGTTTCATTCGTGCATAAATGTGCTCTTAAGGCTATTACTAAATCATTGAATCACTTTATATATTTTTATAAATAAATAATGCTTTCAAAAATATTTTTTAATGTAAAAATTTGCTTACTACACGTGTTATTTAATTTTATGTGATTAAGATGGCTTGAAGGAAAAATCTAGAATATACAAGAAATTTACCTTATATGCAATTGTTGTATTCAAACGCACCTTTATTTCTTAAATGATGAAGTGTACTAAATCAAACACACACACACACACAGTAATAGTAAAATGATAAATAATAACAGTAATCAAATAAAAGTAAACAATTAATTAACCGAAAACATTTTGATCTTCAAATTTTGAAAATTAACAATGAATAATAGTATATTGCTATAGAAGAAACCAAAATGAGAAACTCAAACGATAAAACACGGATGAATTTATAACAATCGTAAAATATTCGAAATTTTTTTTATGCATAATGTTAAGAAAAGCAGAGAACAAGAGCATATAAACATGACGTTTCTTCACGTCACAGGGATATGGATCTATATGAACAAATTTATTAGCAACACAACTTATATACCATACCATATCGATGACATGATGAAATCGTCTTGATTTCAATTAAAATTAAATATAGTATATAGTAGCTATATATATATAGTCTCAAGTAAAGTGTCGGGTCAAGATCAAAATGGTTAGTGTCATTTGGATAACCTAAAATGGGTAGGTTTGTACTTAAAGTATGAGAGAATTAAATTTTTTCTAATATATAATAGTCTATAACTTTTATAAATAATTTGAATTTGACTATTTTGTTATTATCTTTCTGCGGAATAACTCCTTTCCATTTAGTTTAAGAATCCGAATATGATTGAAATTATATTGATTTTAATATACATTAAATAGAAATTCAACAATATTATAATATATGGAAGTGGTACTAATCGTAAAAAAATTCCTCAAAAATAAAAATGAAACAAAGTCTTAATCCTTCAGCAACTTTCTCCCTACATAAAGTACACAAATCTGCAATTTCTCCCTTAAAAATACGAAGCAAATATTTTGTTCAAATAAATCTTGCCGAAAAACAAAGAATAATCCTCCGACTATCCATCTATGGCAAATTTTAAAACGCACAAGCACAGAAAAACAAGATTATTCTTCTTTGAAATGGAAAGAGAATGTCATAACTCATTACACCATATCACTTTAGAACAAACCAAAACAAAAATCTTTCCATTAAGATACATTTTACTCTGAAAAAAACAGAGTGACCTAAAAGAGTGCTCTCAAGCACTCTTTTTAAATTAATTTAGAAGACCATATAAAAATCTGCATGGGCCGTCTGAAATGTCAAAACGTATTCCCTTCAAAAAGCAGTCGGAAAAACTCTCGCTCGAAGATGCGGTCCTCCCCTCATTGCTAGTGGAGTCGCCGTGGCCGTCTATTGGTTGGAAGTTGCGGCTCGCGGTACCCCCACACCATCGGCACAGTCATGGCCAACACGGCCGCCGAACGGCTTCGATTTGTGTACGGTCTCCTGGCAATTCTCTACCTGGGCCTGTGCCTCGATTTTTATCTGACGGCCCGGCTTTGGCGGAATGCTACTGCTGTTCTGCCGGCGGAGGACGGAAGAGAGATTCGGAGGGAGAAAAGATCCTATTATGAAGAGCAGGAAGGTCCTAGCGTGGAGTTTTTTCCTCAGCCACAGCCGACGCATGAAACGAATGGCTATATGTGGCTTACATCCTATTCGCGGATACCGGTAAGTCTTTTTTACATTATATTAAATCTACGGTTCAGTTTAAAAAGAAAATTGGTAGAAGATGAGATAATTGCATAGTAATGTTAGAATATTTGATGAAGTATTTAGTTTATGCCTAAGACAAAAAGCCCTCTATAATTCTTTCTTTGAGCAGACACGTGTTTTCATATTACTCCTCCGCATCTGACCGAATTTTAATTCGTTGCATAATTTTTTATATGGTCTTTAAGACTTAACTTGATCAAAATAAATCTAGGTTGTGAAATTACAGACGTTAAATCCCTTATTAGTTCAGAACAATTATATTTGTTTTTTCATTTTTTGTTAGTAAAATTTTCATTCAAATTTACTGCGAAGAGTTAAATACTCGTAAACAATTATGCAATGCTCTTTTTGTTCTTGTAAGTAACGTATAGAAAACTGGGAATTTGTTGCTTTATAAATGTAAAAATGTTTGATTCAAAGTGTACGAAAGTTTTGTTGATAATTATATATATTTTACACTTCTATCTTCTATTAAACATTTCCGGATATTAACTGGATGCTTTTTTAATCTTTTAACCAAAATTCTTTAAAAAAAAATGATTGCTTAAGTAAGAATGGCTTGATTTTTTTTGGAAAGCTATAAGTGGAGAAAATCGAACGTTTACCGCATTGCTTCCGAATTTTACCAAATGTCATAGTAAGCGTTTAATTGACCTCGCACAATAACACAACACTAGTACTAATGGCGATGGACCTTGTAATTTTGAGCCTCGTTTAAGTGACGAGGATGACACCTGGTCTGTCACCCCCTTTTGTAACTACCACACCATATCAATAGGAGGACTTTGAGCCTCGACAGATTTAACGAACATCAATCAGTCCCTTGACACGGTGGGTCATCAGTGACAATAAAGTTCAAACTCTTGACACGCCGGCCACGAGTTTGTGACCATAACCGCAAAGCTACCATTGCCATAAAAATGTTAGAATAGATATATCTACCATTATTCAGTGGAGACATTTTAAGATAAAAAGTTTGCTTGGGAAATCCTGCAAAAAACTAGATTTCTTAAAACATGAACTTCAGAGTAAATAAATTTTAGATCTCAGCTTTAAATTTTGCTCATCAGCATAACAGCATTACTTCTGAGAAGCCCGATTATAATTAATAGTAGAATGACAGTTATTATGTATAGTATTATCTTAAAAAACGCCAAATTAACTTTTCATGTTTATCTCGTAACTCTTCCAAATTTGAAGGATTACGGAGTTCCATTCTTGTCAATTGTTTTAATTTAATTAAAATAACTATATCAAATAACTTATAAGCAATCTTGATACAACGCACAAAATGTTTGAGCATTTTTATTGAAGATTTTTTTTTAAAAAAAAATGGGGTGATATAAAAAAAGTTACGTTTTAGATTTCTGTGTTTTCTTGTATCTTGCAATATTTCTTCTCTCTCAAATGCTATATAGAAATAAATTAGTTCTTTCTCTGCCATAACCATTCTATTCATGACAAATGTAGTGCTTTGAATTTCTGTAAGGATATTTGGGTGCAAATAGCCTCTACCATCGAGTGCATTTGGATGCAAATGGAACTCCATTAACAGTGATAAGCATTTGCAGTCCAGTTCAACAATTCTATGCCTCTTTATAACGGATTTAGTTCGAGAGTTTGTGATTTAGTTTGAATTAATGATGTTCTCTACAACAACGAGAATACTATTGTTATGGGTGTGAAAATTTGCGTTACAGTCACATACATTCACATGCCCAAGGTAGCACCTGATTTTGTTCTCACTTTTTTAAATCACACACTATTCCACATGATAACTGAGATTTATTTGAAATTAATGCTCGGCACAGACTTTCTCATTTCGTAAAATGATACGGCCGCTGTAGCCTAGTGGTCATTGTCACGAGCTCATAATCGGCGTGTCACGAGTTCGAGTCCTATTGTCACTGAAGGTTCACCTATATTGAGGCCGATGCACGTTACATGTGTTGTAGACCAAAGTTTTCCCGTTAACGTGGGATGGTAATTTGGGGAAGAGTGTGTCAGATCAGGTGTGGTTCTCGTCGCTTGACCGTAAATCGAAATTACCAGATCCATCGCAAACAGCTTTGTAAATTTGCATTATGTAATTTCGTATGTATATTTTACAGAGACCTTTAATTAGTATTATATAAATTTACTGTATGTGTTGCTGTAAGAAATGTAAACTAAGATATTTTCAATAAAGACTGAACGCGAGGTTCATTGTTTACCGGGAGATCGGTTTGTAGCTCTAAACCCCTTTCTCGTGAGCTCGGTTCCCTTAGGCATCTGCTAATATCCCTCGTGCTGCTTTCCAGTGCGACGTTAATAAACACTCATTCTGTAAGATGCTGTTAGTTTTACTTGAGTTGACAGCCATGATATCTGGGCAAAACTGAGGCTTCTTTCACTTAGGAATACACTTTATGTGGAGGCCATGGGTACCTTAGTAGTCAGAGCATCGGACTCCAGGCCGGAAGGCCTGGGTTCGATGCTCGATGCCACCAAATACCCTCCGAATACGCACGTGATCGTTAAATCAGTGGGTCCGAAAGTCTTGTGGGTGGTCGCAGCTGAAACCACGAGTGCA
>BMAV01011309.1:92453-102810 GCA_019973955.1 Trichonephila inaurata madagascariensis | reverse complement strand
CCCGGACTCCCAGGACCTCCCACCTTGTGTGCGCCACTGGATATGGCAGTATAAACCCCCAAATCATGCGAAGGGCTTTGCCCTCTTCATTACGAAAGAACATGTGAAAACATATTTACTTATTATATAGCATAAAAATTGTATAAAATCTCTTAATTTTCATATACACTCACTTCCAAAAGTTAAGCACGAAGATGTTAAAATGCAAAAGAATTAACAAATACTGCTTTGATTGACACAAAATTTGGCAGTAAAGTAGCATATATTTTTATACATAAAACAAAATCAATAATTATATACAGAAATGAAAACAATATTAAATTTTTGTTAGTTATCAGATAATGTCATACTGGAGACTTAAACAGAATTATGTATTAAGTGAAAATAAACAACATAAAAAGAAAAAAAGGACATTAAGAGAGTATGTGATCCCCCCTCATCTGTATGCAAAGTTTACACCTTCTGACTATGCTTTCAATTAGGTGGTCAACCACCGCAGAATTAAGCAATCGCTATTCTTGTAGAGCAGTTTCCAGCTAAATAAGAGTGGCTGGAGGTGGGAAACGTGAAGATATAGCACGGCCGAGAGCATACCAAAGATTTTCAATATGATTAAGGTCAGGTAAATATGCTGGCCACACCATACGCGCAATCCCTTCACTCTCCAGGTAGTCATCGACGATGTCAGCTCTATGGGGACGTGCGTTACCGTCCAATAAAACAAAAGTAGGACCAACTGCTGCAGCGTACAATCTCACAATGGGTTCTAGGACTTCATCTCGATACCGGACAGCCGTTACAGAACCCCGTTTAAAGATGTGCAGGCCGGTGCGGTATCCTATTGAAATCCCTGTCCACACCATAATGCTTCCCCTTCGGAATGCGTGATGTTCGGTGATGTTTTGGGGCTGATTACGTGTTCCTTGTTTTCACCATATCCTTATACTCTTGTCATCCGGCTCCAGAGTAAATCTTGACTCATCAGTAAACATGACATTGCCCCAGTCTAACACAGTCCAATTGCTATGTTCCCGGCACCACTTTAATCGTGCCCTTCTTGATTGGGCGGATACAGGAACACAAACTCGAGGTACCCGGGCATACAGTCCATTCATATGTAATCTTCGGCGTACAGTAGCTGCAGATATAGCCTTACCAATGGACACTGTAACCATAGATGTCACACGTGTGGAGGTCGCTCTGCGATTCCGCTTGATTACAATAGCAATATATCGACCTTCCGCGGGGATTGTGACCCTTGGGCGACCGCCTACGGGCCTTCGGACAACTGTCTGTGTGGTTTGGAATTGTTTCCATAAACGTGAAATTACAGAATGATGAGCACCGAAGAAAAGAGCAACATCTGTGATCGACTGTCCTGCTTCAATGCGCCCTACAGCACGCCAGCACTCAGAATCTTCCATTCGTTTTCTGGAAGTCATTAAACACGTATGTCTCGAAAACAATTTGTTTGAAAGTTTTAAACACCTTCTATCAGCACTTACACACAATCAACTTCTGTAACCCTTCATAAAGCTGGTTTCTAATAAGATTGCCCTTTTTGCATAAATCTTGACATGTGAAGGCACGATTGGCTGTTACCTAACATGTTTGCATACTTCAATCTACCTCTGCAGCGAATTGCATCGTCTTCAATTCTGATTGGCATCCAGGAAATTAGCATTTTCCTCTCCTTGCTTAACTTTTGGAAGTGAGTGTATATAACCTCATTCCTGTTCTTTTGCTAAAAGGTGAAAGGTTCATTTCGGAAAGCGCGCTTTAATTTCGATTTGCCTGAGTGCTTATGAACGTCGCACTTTAAAATAACACTAGGGATATTTGCGACGGATCTCGTTATTTGAACCATGGTCAAATGACGAGGTCGACACCTCATTCTCCTAACTTCAGTATGATGCCTACATGAGGACTTTGAGCCATGACATATTTAACGTGAATCGGTCCTTCTTACGGTGGGTCTTCAGTGACATCCGGATTTGAACCCGCGGCTCGACAACACCGGTCTTGAATTCATGACCCCGACCACTAGTCTACCAAGACCCCCCTGAGCAGGTTTGAATAAATGAGTTTATGAATAATTAAAAAATATCGTAAGTCGACTCGTTTTAATATAATTTTTAAAAATTTTCAGTTAGCTTACGTGAACTAAACGAAGTCAGTTTTTACTAAAAAAATTTTAATCTCTTAGATATATAAGAAATGTAATTCTACAACTTTTAGTTTAAGAGCTACACAGAAAAATAAATCAAAGTTATTCCAGCTTTGAATTTATAAAAAATTAAAACAAATTTTGAAAAACTGGTTTCGAAATGCACTTCATCATCACCTACAACTGCAACGTACTGAATTTGATTAAATCTGGTCTTTTCCTACTTAGCGCTGTGTTATTCCTCTACAAACTTTTTATTTTATTTTATTTTTCATTTTACTTCTTATTGTGTTTCTTTATTTTACAATGATGGAGCCGAATTAGGCGTGATTTTCAGTGTGTTTTTAATTTTGACTTCATAGTCCCTACGACAGATAAGTATTGATAAAATAGGATTAGCCTTGATAAAAAAAAGTGCAATAGAATAAATAGTACAATACAAAAGTCCCAATTTATTCCACTCTTTTAGTGACGGTGAAAATAATGGTTCCAATTTGGGGCAGTTTAACGTTTTTTGCAATTGACCTTCAATTTATTATGACGACAAATAAAGTCAAAGACAGTTATATTAACGATGCGCTGAAAAGCAACTCCAGAGCTATTGGTGACGGACCTCATAATTTTTAGCCTTGGTCAAGTGACGAGGACGACACCTGAGCTGACACTCCCCCTCTCCTAACTATCTCACTACACCAACGGGAGGGCATTGAGGGGTGGCCACCCTTTGCACGGCGGCCCTCTATACGGTGGTAAATAAAAGACTAAATAAAGCCAAACACGCATATAATACTAATATATAAACTTAAGTCTTAAACTGAGACAGAAATAAAGTAACATTAAATAAAGCTAAAAACGATCTAAAATAAATAATTCAAACTTTAACCCTAAAAATATACTGAAAAAAGAAACAATGTGATCTTAACATTAATTGAAGTAGAAAACTTTCTGAAATTTATAAAATAAGCATAGCTTTAATAAAACAATCATCAGCAGAGCGAAGTAATATATAATCTTAGAAGAAATCAATAATATTAACATTAAATTCAGTTAAAACTATCCAGAAAGATGTATCAAACTAAAATTTAGTTCATATTTGCTGGTAAAAAAAGGTAAACTATGCTTAGTTTTGTTTGAATTACATCTCTGACTTGCAAAAACAGAGCTACAAACATTAATTGTTCTACAAAAACTGAAATGGATAAATTTAAATAATATATATTTCTTTCAATGATAAATTCGAAAAAAAAATTCAATTCTGCCTCAAAGAACAAATCAATGGATAAAAATAATGACAAATAAAAATACCGATAATGAAAGTATGTAGAGATATACACTGGTGTCAAAATTAGGATAATTTTTAGATAGTGTCGAGTATCTCTAGAGGTAGTGGACAGATTATAATGAAATTTGGTATATAAATAGAGCTGATACAATGCAAGAAAACAACTATTCAACAGTTAAAATACATATGCATGATCGTGCATAACACTCATCGAAGGAATGTATGAAACTGCAGTTGTGGAATATAAGAAAAATTAGTTTAATAGGGAGTATAATCCTCTCTTCCAGATAAACAGGCATCACACTTTGATTTTATACCGGGAACAACGGAATTCATGAGTTGCTGTGGCAATTAATCTCACTCGTTCAGCAACTTCGTTTTCAAGCCTTAGATGTCTCTCGGACGGGGGTTGCGGGTTGTAATTGCCTTCTCAAGAACGTTCCAGGCATGCTCTATGTCAGGTGTGTCAAACTCAAAACTAATTCGGACCAAGCAAACAAGGTTTAACTTTAGACGGGCAGCAAAAAATATCAATATTTATAGAAATATATAGGTTTATTTCGTATAAAACGTTATAATAAACACGTATAAAAGAACAACAAAAAAAATTGTTTATATCCTGACACTTGACATCTCTTTTCTTCCAATTTCGGGAGAAATTTAAAAAAAAAATTATTATGTATTATTGTGTGGGGATATATTGTGCGGATTGCGCGCAGAACTGCTCGTTGTGGTCCGCAAGTTTGACACCCCTGCTCTATACGTATGAGGTCCTTAGATCTAACTGTCCAATCTATTCTGCGAATATCCTCTCTTCCCAGAAATTCATCGACCAGATGAGCTCAATGTGCCTCGCGTTATCATCCATTAAAATTAAATCAAGGCCAACTGCCCCCGTGAAAAGGCAAACATCATCCCTATGCCTTACAGCAGTCATCGTGCATCTTGCAAAGACATAGCGGTTTGTGTGGCTATTCAAAGTGATGCCTGACCGAATCTTCAAGCGTCCACTAATGTAATGGTCCATTTCTCGGACATTCTAGGGCAGGGAGCATCCCATGGTTCTCTCTAATATATTCTCACTGTACTTTCCTATGCAGAGAACCAAGGACCTGCTTCCTTCCTCGATCGTTTCGACCAGGTACCATTTACATTTTCTGAATGAAGCTAAGAGACGACATCATGTTGAAACCCTATTTTATAGCTATAGAATAGATTTTTTAAAATATCGGTTATAAAGATTTTGTTGAACCTATATACAAGTGTCTATATCTTCATAAAGTATAGGCTCAATCAGGTAAGTTTTCAAAAGTCGTATTGAAATAGTTATTGCTTAAAATTTCAAAAGTAATCCTAAATTAATCATTAATAATTTCAAAAGTCGTCCACACAGGTGACTACTGTAGTTTACATACAAACTCTTCAGTATCGATGCAGATTTTTCTGCTTATTTTAGAGGCAACCGAAGTAATTCTGCTTATTTAGAGGCAAACAATATATGTTTCAAACGTCCAAACAATATAGGCAATGAACATTGATTAGACTAATTTGCTTATGGCAGTGGTACATCAGTTGAAACAGCATTTAATAATGGTGCTCGATTTGATTTTTTTATTAACGTAAAGCTTTGAAGCTAAGTGAGAGCTACTGGCGGTGGACTTCGAAATTTTAAGCTTCGATCAAGTGACGAGGACGATACCTAAGAGAGCTTGTGCCTCCTTTTCCAGACTTCCACACTAACGTAAATTGTGCATCTGAAGATTTAACGTACATTATAGTCTTTCTATCTGATAAATCTACAGTTGCACCGGACCTTCAACCACTTCACGACATCGCCGGCCACGCGAGTTCGCTTTCATAACGACTCGGCTACCGTGGCCACTCAGTAGTGTTTGCAACGTTGTTTGGCAGTATCAATAAACTTCTACCAAGATTCTCTACTCGGTTATTTGAAAAAGCATACTCAAGTCTAATTTAACTAGTGCTGCTTCAAGATTTGCTTAGGATGTATGATGAAAGATTCTGTGATACCACTTCACACCCTATATCTATTCGTTTGGCCGATCGAGACTGATTAGACTTGCAGGTGATCTTCTTAAACAGTTTAATAGCATTGAGGATTATCTTCGATGATAGATGTCGTCTTCCAGAAAGTGTTTGTCATTATCTATCTACTTTTTAGGAACTATGAAATTGTCCTCCCTGAGGGTGCCTTTCTCCTTGATTATCTGCGTGAGCTAGAGGTGTAGGATTAACAAAAGAACTAGACGTATCCATGTTCTTAATATGGCTCTTTATTAAGAACTTAAACGTTTAACACAGATTAGATGATAGTAATATATGTGAGAGAATCTACGCGATGACAAAACACACAATATCAATAACACCGGAACAACGTAACTCGGACCACTATCAATATCTAACCTGCCTAATCTCAATTCCAATAATATCATAAGTCCTAATATTAAATAATCAATCCTACCTTGATCCGATCGCCGATCTAATCATAAGGGAGTTGCGTCTTTACTCAAGTGCAATGGTATGCACCTTGACCTAATGGCTCTACCTTCGGGATAACCTCTGTTGGCTGTCACTTCACAATCGTATCACTCTCTATCATAACATTCCCAAAATTGCCATCTCACTTACTCAAACTTCTGATATTTAAAAGCTATCTAATTTGCATCTTATATTCAAGTTTTACTTCTTGGGTTTTGGTTGGAAAAGAGTTGAGATTAATCCTGTTCCCAAAAGAACCCAAAGGACATGTTACTGAAAAGACGCTTGAGCCCATCACAGAACAAATCCTGCAAGAACAATGTTTCGAAATACAACTCATTTGAACATTGAAGATAAACTGTGTTACGTTCAAATACTTCGTATTTACCTTTTGTTGGTATCACATCCGCTGGCTGTGTAGTTTATTTAAATTAATACTGTTTTCTTTTCTGTCCTTAGTTTAATCGAACGTATTTTGATCAATTGTAAAATTTAATTTATTTTCTTAGCTACTAAATATATATATTTTTTCATTTTCTACATCTGCTTCAAAATTGGAAAGGAACATCATTTATAAAAAAAATGCCATAAAAGATATTTTATCGCTTAAGTATACTTTAAAGCTTCCATAGGTTAAAACAAAGTCTCACTTTCACAAGAAATTCATACAAAAGACAGCAGCCTTTCTGTTTCTAAACAATGTTTTCTTTTACTAGTATACATTGTTTCCTATTCTTTTCCATTGTGGAGACATGATGTCAATAATGTAGTCTCTATAGGGAAAACAAACTAAGATTGATAACTGATGTGTCCACATAAAAATTTCAGCGAAATAAATATTCGGAGACTTCCTAATATTTTCGGATTTTCCGTATATCCGTATATATATTAGGGTGAATCGAAAAGTTTTCTTTTCAGAATTTCAAATCCTACACACACATTAGGGAGAAAAATATTCTCTGGTATATAAATGAAGGAAAAATAAAATTAAAATTATAAAAAAAAAACATTGAGAATGGGGAAGGAAGTTTAGGTATTAGAGCTTTTCTTATGTTAAAAAGTGAAAATAATTTTTTTTAAAAAGAAAAACAGGTATTTTAGTACTTTATTGTGACGAGCCCAACTAGATAGTTACAAGAAAAAATTATGAGGTTTATTAAACAGTTTCGTTAGAGTTAAATTTAAAAAAAAAAGCCTACTGTCAAAATTATGTACAGTGCAGTGGAAAACGGAAAAAAGCTTGGATCTGAATGATTTGACGATGCGGGGAGAGAGTGCTGAAATTTTGAAATGCACTGCAATGTACTACGTATAAGCTAGTTATAAACTTCTTTAAAAATATCGATGAATCTGACAACTCATCTCTTAATGAAATTCATTCCTATTTTTCCCTTTTTTCTGTTAGAAGACCAAGAGACATCTTGGTCAACCCAGATTTTAATTAATTCTTTTTTATTTTTCATTTCATTTAACTTTTCCATGCAAGTCTCGCAGTTTACACTGTTGGACTGCTGGCACTCTCTGATTGGTTGACCCGGTTCTCAAATGTACTTATACCCCATTAGCCGAACTCTCGTCTCGGCCAATCAGATCATTCCCTATTCTTTTTCTGACTTCGAATCTCGTTCTATGTTATTTTCCCCGCATTTTCTGATCTACAGTTTTTGCTGCATTCGGATTGGCTAAGCTAACTCCGCCCACTTTTTTTGCTTATTTTCACTGATTTTTTTGTTTTTTAAGTTCTTTTTCTTTATTAATTTATTATCTCACATCCATGTACTTTTTATATTACTTTTCTTTGAAAATTATATTTTTTAATTCAAATATTTTTCTTACACTGGGCAAATAGTATAATTCTTTAAAGGCATGCTAAAATCACCTGATAGGAGGTTAGAGACCGACAGGTCTAGGTACTCCAGCCAGTTTCTCCAACGATCAATTTAATGTACAACTCACTCTTCAGTACTCATTTATCAATAATCATCATTTTTTATTTATATTAAACAAAAATGGTTATAATTTTATTTTGAGTCTAAAACTATCTAACCAAAATTAAAGTATTTTTTTTTCATTTTTTTCAAAAATTCCTCCCTTTTGTTTCAATATTTAAAGTGTGAAATTATTATTTTTAAAATGATTTTTCTTTTAATCTACATACTGTAGAGCATCTTATCCGTATAGGTAGGTTCCGATTAATAGTAATTTTTTTCCATATAACCTCGATCATGTTTTTCGGACTATTGTGTAACTCTTCTAGAATTTTAATTTAAGATGTCGAGATTACATTAAAAATCTGATTTAAGTTTTTTTTTTCTATGGAGACGTTGCTAGTAAGAACAAGAACATTAAGATTTTTTATTACCTCATAATACATTATGTAAAATGATAACAGATATATAGTCTTACTTTTTTTGAGAAAATTGTTAACTAAAGATATATATATATATATGCCATTATTTTTTTCAATCGTTTATATTTTTTTTCTTCCGTAAAATTAAATAATATCTGAAGATTTTCAATTCAAACATTGCCAAAGAAATCGCCATTTTGTTGAAAATAAATCTTTTCCATAAAGAATCAACTGTTATACAAATCCTTCCCTTTAATCTCGAGTTTCGTGGTATATATTTATTTAGATACATCACTCAACTGGGTGGTTTATTTTTTTTACCTGTGAAATCGATGCCATGCAAGCAGACGTTTGGAAAACATTCTCCATCACTTTCTGTGACTTCTTTTTCATGGAAGAATTCTTATTCAAATATATTACGAACCCGACTGCTATTCGTTCTTTTGGCAGGTTCCACGCAGCTTCTTTTTCTAATCTTTAGGAAGGTTTGTGAAATACGGGCGGGCATTGTAGAAACTTTTTGAAATCGGAGAAAAATTTAACGTCGTTCCATTCCACGAAACATTCGTTCTTCTGTTCGATAGATCATGCTTCTAGATGTGCGTGACGAACATCTTTTTTTCCGAAACACTTCAAGATCTGAAGGGTAAAAATGAGATGGCACTAAACGATACGATGCCTCAATCATCTGTTGGATAATGAAGGATTTTTCGATAGTTTGCTAGAATTACTTGAGGTACCATCTGCAACAATTTTCGTTTGGGTGTTATTTGAAGAACATGGTGCTGAAAGAAACTTCTTCAGGTATCTTTAAAAAATAATTTTATTACTTCTTTGGCTTTAATATTTCACAGTACTAAACTCTTTTGAAATTCTAAGTTTCTTTTTCTAGTCATCTTGATTTTGAGATCCAAAAATAGATTAACATTTTTATTTTGTATAAAAAATCATTCATTAATAATGTATTTTTAGAGTTGAACCGAAAAGAGATACTTTTTAAACGCATAAGCTTCAGAATGTAATTACTTAATAATTATATGAAATACGAGTGAGATACATTATAAAGATAATTTATACACGTAATTTACTAATTTTGTTTCGGGACCTTTTAAAATGCTGTTTCAGTTTGAAAAGACATTATTCAAAATAATTACTTTATATTATACATTTATACGATATATGTTTTTCGCATTTATGTAGTTTATGTGTAATATATTACTATCAGATTTTGACGAAATGTACTGCAAAACTTATAGATCTTTTATGCATTAGAAAATAACGTATATAAAACCTTAGTCCGTTGCGCGAATGCTTATAATGTTATTTTAAATTAAATATTAAATTTTTTTTTGGAAACGTGTATGTGAAAGGTGTTGCTCCAATTTTTGTCTGTAAAAGGTTTCAGTGATTTTTTAATTACTAACTAGCTGGAGTATCTGCGCAGGTTAACTTTTAAAGATAAAATTCATAAATTTCTCCAGCTAACATGCATAGAATTTTTATTAAAATGAGAGCTCATATGTCTAACATGGAGTAAGAAGTCATATCCAAAAATTTAAAATATTTTTTCTAAAGGGTGATTTATTGTTTAATAGTATTTTAAGTGACTTTTAGTGCGTTTTTGAAACGAAATGTTTTTTTAGATGATTCTTTCGAATAAGAATCTTATTTCTAATACAAAGAGCAAATGGATAAATACGATCTCCAGAAACAGACTATGACGCCATGTGACAAAATATACGCCAAAACTATGTGAAGCAGTTTTGCCTCTGTGAAGGAAGGGGGAACGATAATTAAATACAAAATAATAGTATCCCATTTAATATGTATAAATACAATATAAATGTTGGTATGGATATGTGATCAATGTATTTAAACTGAAATGTCTTGTCGCTTTCGTACGTGCTGTAAAATAGAAAATCTTTAATAATATATATATTTATATTTGTTAGGATAGTTATTTTATACGTTGATAAGTAATTACAAACCAAATACTTAAAAACAAATTCTCTTAATACCATATATCACACATTATGCTAATACAATATACCACATTAAT
>BMAV01011309.1:76363-86965 GCA_019973955.1 Trichonephila inaurata madagascariensis | reverse complement strand
AATTGTAACATGGAGTGAAGTCATATTGAAATATCCCGTCAAAAGATTTCAAGAATTGAAAAGATTTACTTCGTAATATATTTTTTCGTACTTGGATGAATAGTAATCAGGATTTAAGTGCCATCTGCTGTGAATCCCCCTTTCTCCCAAGGTTTCATCAAAGACTGTTCCTTTACGGTTTGTCGAAGATTCTGATGTTTTACGGATTCTCTCAGTAGTTTGCGTATAAATGCATTTTTGCTAGGTAACTTTGCTCAAATAAATTTCCTCACATAAAATTATCTCTTTCCAAATCACCAGAAGTCCAAGATATTTTAGTCCAATCCAATTATTTAATTTCCTTTTAACACCCGAATAGTGTTTTTTATGGTCCTCTTGCGTTTCGGTTATGTTCTAAAAGCCTACAACGTACAGTTGAATTACTAACATCTAAACCACAAACTAATCAATCTCTTTGTTAGTCTGTGCTGGTTTTTGTTGAATTCATGTTATTGTTTCTTATTAGAATTTTATCTGTTAGGAGAGTTGTTTTTCGTTTGAGAATGAGTTAGCAGGTTCTCTTGAAGAATATTTTGGTTGAATATGAAACACATGATTTTAAATATTATTTTTAAACATTGAGTGACATACTAATTTCATAACAAAATTTCTGCTTTATAACACTTATTATAAATTTAAGAAATTGCGACTAATCTAAAAAGGCAATTTATACTAAAACATTTTGTATTTAATTATGTTTCTTTTTAAATTATGATTTGCATTTGTTTTTTTATATACATGAATAATTAATAATTAATTCATTTCTGTTCTGTTAAAGTAAGACATTCAACAATATATTTGTTTCAGTTAATGATGCCATTTAAGAGATATTAAAATTATAGAGATTATATTAGTTTAAATTGAGTATACTATAATGACATTGTACATGATTTCAGCGTATTCTTCGTATATATGCAATATTAAATGTAGTATTGAAGTACCAGAGTTTCTGGAAATATATAATACCTCAAAGATCTATATTTTGAACTAAGATTAAGGAATATGTGAGATAAGCATGTGAGGAAGTTTGGCTTCATGTAATTAATTCATCTATTCCACACTCGAGTTTCAAGGAGCAATAAGTGTTTTGGTTTGTAAATAAATTACCTAGAGCAAGAATTTCATAAAGGTGAAATGTGACAGTGTATCGAAATCCTGTTTGATATAATTGGAGAGTGGTGTTTCAATGATAAATGTTTAATTCTGATATACGAAGCTTATCTATAAGTTTCTTGATTCCCGTATACTTATTTTTTAATCAGTTATTTAAATCAAATAAGTATACATACTCACCAAAGTTAAATTAGGGCCTTAAGCGATGGAATGTAAAATTACTTCCTAAATTTTCCTCCATTTAAATCAATAAATAACAATTTACATCTAAAAAGTTGCTTGAAATTATTAAATTTCTTATTACGTAAAAATTATTTAATTTTTAACGACTTTAGTAAAAGTCGAAGTATTCTACATCGCATTTAACATCTAATTATTTTATTTTTATGTGTGAGTTTTTATTTCTTTTTCCAGCCCATCATAATCACAAATATACTATATATCATGTCATAGAAACAATTTTACACTTCTAAGGATTTGAAAAAAACATTAATGGTGTTTTTATGATGATTATTCTTTAAGAAATTTACTTAAGTTTCTTATTGTAATTTAAAAAAAAATCATTTCAATCTATTGTTTGATTTTATGTTGGGGAACTATTAAAAACAATATTATTACAATAAAAATTATTTAAGTACAATATTTTGACAAAAGATGAACATAGAATGACCCATTTTCAAAATATTCTCCTTTTGTGAAAAATGCTTCTGTTATAATAATATTTTTCCTGAATATAGCTCAGACCTCTCTACAGAGGCTCAACGAGAATTTTTGAAATATATCACTTAGAAGTGGGTTTATCCATGTTTTACAACAGAGGGGAGCAATTGTAAGAAAAAAAACGCTGATAATTATTTCAATTGGTGGTAACTCTAAAAATAATGTGAATTTTTCCAAACTCCTGGTTCAGACTCTTTGGAGAAGTCTTTACTTTATATAAGCAAAATATTATTATTATAGAAACATTTTTTATAAAAGGAGAATATTTTGAAAAAAGTTTATTCTAAGTTAATTTTTTGCCAAAATATTGTCTTTAAATAATTTTGTTTTTGTCAAAATGTCCTTTAAACAATTTTATACATGTATTCTAATCTAAGTGACACTAAATATCATGAAAATTGTCCCTTTTTGCGCTTTTTTAAAATCGCGGTTCCGAACGTAGTCTCTCTCTGATACCTTAATTCATTTCTTTAAATATATAATAAAGTTGCAGTTAAACTTCAATATCTGATCAAGAATTTCTGAATATTTTATAACTCTAGTTTGAGCTTCTTTTCTGATTTTATCGCAATGATTTTTCAGAATTAAACTTTCTTTCGAGGGTTCAATTTAAAAATTACACTTAAGCATCTTATTTTTAATTGCACACGAATACTAAAGAGGGGGTTCAGAATGATTCTCTCTCTCTGTGTTAATGAGAGAAAGTGATTACTATCTCATTTTGTATAATTGATTAAACTTAACAAAACTTCTAAGACTGACTAAACTTTTGTTACAAACGATAAGCTTCTTTATGTCTCGCATGGTAACTTTCAACTTAATTTGTTTCTTGTGCTCTCTTATTTGTAGTTACCGAGAAATACGGTAAAAGGAAACTTTTGCGACAGATCCAATCTTTTCGTTAAATGTAGACAATTTAGTATTTCCCTTTTCCAATACCACTTAATCCCACTGAAAGTAACAAGTTTCTTCAATTAAGTTATACGCAAGACATTCGTAATCGTTAAATGCTTGGAAGAATAAAGGAAAACTCAACTATAAGAGTAAAATCGATTTTTGCACCTTTTGCATTCAAACTGAAAGCTTTTGTGCATGAGCAATGAATACGACTTTTATTTACTTGTTTATAATTGGAAAATACTTTGAAAAATCAGTAGTGTGGGAGTAAATAGGCTTAATATAAAAACAAAAATTTAGTGTTTGTTTCTATTGATTTTTAGAGGAAATCAATCAAAAATTGTTCGTTGAAATTTCTATTTGGCAAGCTAAAGGTATTGTTTGCAGCTTTTTAAATTTTTGTTTTAATTTGTTTTAAATTAATGAAGCACTAACTATAGAAATATATAGAATTCTCTCCTTAATCTTCTAAAAAAATAAATGATCGAAGCCTCTGTCTGAAGAAGCTAAAATTATTTAATGAATTCCATACTTGAACATTTGTTTTTATAAAGTTATGTAATATAATTTACAAATTTAATTTAAATATAACAAATCACAAACTTTTAAAATAATTTTCATTCGTTACTTGTTTGCAAATCTTAGTTTTTACTAGATAATTTTCTAATAACAGTAATCAGAATTCAAGAGGTAGTTTCACATAAAAATAGGTTAAAGACTTAATTATATATTCTTTTATTCCAGGAACACAGGAAAGGATTTACGAAATCGATTCTCTTTTTGTTTGGAATAGAATAAACTAATTACATAAACAAAGGCTATATATAAATTATAACATGCAAGTTGTGTTGCTATGGTAATCGAGTGATAATGGTCACGAAATGACATGGTTGTCAAGTCTCAGTCTGGTACTGCTGAAGATTCACCGTGTAAAGGGGAAGATGTTCGTTAAATTTTTCGAGCCGCACATTAGTGTAGTGTGTAAGTTTGGAGAGAGAGAGAGAGAGAGGTCTAACTTGTGGGTGCCATTCTCTTTACTTGTTCAGAGTTATGAAGTCCAATAGCCTTGGTGTTGCTACACAGAGTAAGATGTTAACAAAAAATCAAAATCAAATCAAACAAGTTGCAACTAATAATGAATATGATTTCAATCTTGATAGTTTGTCCCTTTTAACCTTATATATATAAGAACTGCTACACGTCTTATGAATTGAAGCAGTCTCTCCCTATAATCTAATTTGTCATCTTTCATTTCGATTACTAAACTAATTCGTTTATAAAGAAAAACAAAAAAGAAATGTATTTTTGCTTAGTTCATCCTTGTCTATTTGCATACTCTTCGGAAAATAAAAGTGAACTTGTTGGAAGAATAGGAACAAGAGAACAGAATAAATTCATATTAACTTCTTCAGGATATAACCCGAATAAATTCGTTACATGTAAATGCAGGCAATTTCTTTTATATCCCGAGATACATGGATTAACTTTATCAATCACGTCGAAAAAATTTATTGCTTAGGCAAATACATACTATTACTATACATAAAAATAATTCGAGAGTTTTCTAGCGCATAATGGAATGTTTTAAATTAGGTTTTGAGTATATGCTGGTATTTTTTTACACAAGTTAAATTAATTCACAGCATTCTTGTGTTTTTTAGTAACATTTTATGCTGCTGTTGTATACGTTCAAAATGTTGGGTGTTGAAAGTGGATATGAAAATTCTAGTGGGTCAAATATTAAACGACACTTATATGTTAATGAGAGTGAATGGTTCATGTCTCCTAATGAATTAGAACCAGATATGACTTCTGCTTGAATGGTGTATTTTAAGTAAAATGTGTAATTCCTTAAGCAATATGTTCTTTTTTTATATGCTATAGGTGACTTATGCGACTTAAGAAGTTATCAGATTATGGATTTTTCGAACTTAATTTTTTTTTTGTAAAATTTGATTTTTTTTGGAGAAAATATTTCTGGATTTTGCCACATTAATTTCTTTTGAAAAAGACAATAAAAAAAATTGGAATTTTTAGGTGATCAAAATAATTTAGACCTTAAGCCAGTGCTTCTGAAACTTTCAATATTTGTGACTCAATTTTCAATCATAATTTCTATAATTTCCATCCCTTACAATAACCATGCATTGAGTGACATACACTTTGGCGCTAAATCCACAATAGACTATAATTATAAACCATACAAATTATCAAGAAAAGTATTAAATTTTGTATATGACAAGTCCATGGATGTCACTAATGACTATTAACCTTGTTCTTTTATTTATTATTGATAAATTAACTATCAATAATATTGTGCAGTAATGATACATTTATAAGTATATTATATCAGCGTTAATATTATTTAATTTCCATTATGTCAGAATGTATTTTGTTTTGCTTCCTTTCAATGAATTATTACTTATTTTAAATTTTTTTATTTTCTATTTTTAATATGCTTGTGCACCCCAAAGGGATATTACGCCACCCTAGGGGGTGCGCCCCACAGTTTGAGAAACACTTCCTTAAGCAATTAAATGGTGTAATTAAGAAAGAGAGTGTAACCTCACAAAGTATATAAACAAATTATTTTATAAAGCCAAAGTTGTAACCATGGGCTATACGTGAGGTCTACCCTCTCTAACTCGGGTTTTTTCCCATCCAGTCGAATTAGGACTTTGAGCTAGAAAAAGTTTACTCCGCAAATGAGCGTCACTACTAAACTGCATTTACATAGTCGGTGAAATAGAGAATAGTTGTAATGTGGATATGAATTATAGTCGTATTTGAAGAATTTGGAGGATTTTTCTTTGGCGAGTTTCAGAGCCTGCATCTCATTTTTGATAAATAACTGTTATTTCTTATTATTTAGTTATCTTGCCTACATCTCGTGTAAGTTCTAACGCTTAATTTTTTTAAAAAAGGGAATTATTGCGAATATCTATTTGTTATAATTTCTTGTTTAATTTAATCGCTTCTCAATTCTAATACGTTCATATCCTCCCAAGAACCTCAACACCATCAGTGAGATATCCACCACAACCAACACGAGCAGGAGGTACCATGACAAAATTAGTCAAGAATTTAGAAACAAATGGTACATTGAAAAGCGATACATTGCAAATTTCAAATGAGTTTTGAAGGCATTATATTTAAGATTATTTGGCAGGGTGATGACTGAGAATTGCATATATCTTTATAATTAAATTTTAAAAGTTTTAAAAAGTTCTTAATTTTACCTTTTTTTTTAGCTTATGAATGAAAGTAATTGCAGCATAAATTTAAGGTGCCTCAAAATTCTTGAAATTGTTAATTAAAATTGGCTGCTGTTGTCGTGTGTTTTCATATTGGGATACATATGAAACACGAGAGATACATGAACAGGAACATACAATATACAAATACAGAAGAACATATTTTATTACAACCGATGATCCCAGCATAAAACAGAAGGGATGCGCTGATTTCCATTCGAGAATTCGTTTAAGGCAAAAGTTCGCGACTTCTTTTCCTTAAGATACATCCATGCCTTATACAGGATTCGAACCCGAGCCCCACTCGATTACAAGCCGAGTGTCACAACCACCATACTAGGTAGGACGACATTAAGAGGTCTCAGGGGTGTTAACCTTTTCTAGAGGGCTGAAAATATAAACAATACTCAAATACATATAACTCTTTGAAATTAAAATTAAATAAATCGAATCTTATGCATTATTTATAAAGGAATAGGGCTTCAGAAAAATATAAAATGTTTAAAATATAATCATAATTTAAAAAACTATAAATATATGAAAATAAGAAACATTTCTCTAAGATATATTAAGTTTTGCGTTGCTTATGCTGTTTTCTACAATAGTAGCTTTAGTTATATATACTAGCAACAAAATGATTTATAAAGTTAAATGTATCCTTATTACACTGTAGAAGTTTTATATTAGTAGAATAATAAATTATATTTTTTAAATAACAAAGAAATTAAATTTTCAAAATTTTTAAAAAAAAATTTCAATTTTTTTCAAATATTTTGAAATACACAAAAGATATATTATTCTTAAATGATGTAGGGTTTAAAGAGTATGATACATTTTATAATTCTATAAAGTTTTATACATCAGAGGATACTATTTTAGAAAATATCGGGCGCAACGCAAAAATTATTTAATATTTATTACATATTTTCATATGCTTATAATTTTTAAAATTATGATTACATTTCAAACATTTTGTACTTTTTTGAAGCCATGATCCTTTGTAAATAATGTGTAGAGGATTCACAAATTATTTAATTTTAATTTAAAAGAATTATGCCAGTTTGAAAATTGTTTATACTTTCACCCCTCGAGAAAAAGTTAATACCCTTGACACCCCAGTTGGTTTTTGCTCGAATTAAATGAAAATTTAATTGACTTGGGAAAGAAATTAGGTTAACTAGAGTAAACGTATTGTTATTAAGTATAAAGAGGCATTTGGGAAAATCTCATCTTGTTTAAATATAAAAATGAGATGAATACATTTAAATGATAAGAAAAAAACAAGAGAAACATGTTTTGAAAAGCTCAATATATTTTTTTATTTGTGTATAGATTGATAAGCAATTTTTCTTTTGTCAAAAATTAGATAGGGATGTTAAACTAGAGCGAAATATTTATGAATATTACCAACCATTCCAATAAAAATAGATACTCAAATTTTCAAACCAATTTTTTTTCAAAATTTATGGTAACGGTGAGTGAAGTCAATCATAAAAAATTCAGGCTTTAATTCGAGCTCCCGCATTACAATTCAAAACAAGAGAAAACGAAATTATTATATTAAAACCTACTTGCATTTTGTAAAATATATATTTATGACAGATTTGTAAATCTTGTTTGCTATATGTTAGTTAATTGTATTGTAATTGTACTCCCTTTTTACATTTTTATTTCGAAAATGTATTTATATGGAACTTTTTAAAAATGTTCCATATTATTTAAATTATTTTTCTACGTAAAATATGTAATTAATTGCATTAAAGAATGTATTTATAGCTAATAATTTCCGTATATGCAGCGGTATGATTTCTTTCATGTTCATTCCATATAGTAGTGTGACATAGCCATCCTGTGATGACCATGTCGTGCCGGTTCCGCGTAAGCTAGAGGTGTGGGATTATCAAAATGATGAGACATAATAATTCTTAATACAACTTTTATTAAGATTAACTTATATTACTTAAATTCTAATTTGACAATTTTAATTAAAGTGAGAGTCAAGCCCAAATTAAATCACGTATTTAAGTCAGATCACGCAACTAGATCCTCTATCTCAATTATCATAAATACTCTTATTCATCTAATTACTTATATCCAATATTACCTTTTTCAGTTCTGGTTCCTTGACCTAGAGAATATTATCTATAAACTTTATATATAAAGATTCTTGATCCGCAATATTTCACACTAAGCTTTGTCACGCTATCGATCAGAATAATTCCACAATACTATCTCTGCGCCTGCCGCGCTATATCTAAGCTTGCCACGATATCCTTTTATAGTATATCTCATTTACATATTATGATCGTTTATCTTCTTGGTATTGGGTTGGAAAAGTTTTGCCATTAATCGTGGCCGTCAAAGAACATAGGAGTCATGTTAACAGAAAGACGCGAGAGACGTCACAGTAGGATTAAGCAGACTATTTTCTGATACTTTGGAATGTGTTGATATTTAGATTTAATACAAATTAATTTTAGTACTAGATATTATCTTATACCAATTTTAGCTACATTTTCTTTCATAATTTTTGTTTTAGCCCTGTAATATAGGCAAATAAAATAAAAAGAACAAAGATTTGGGCTTTAAAGTGGTTTAACCCTGCATTCTCAGCCCTAAGCTTCAGCTATTATAATACCTGTACTTTGTGCTGTACTATATGTCTACTTATATCAGCGTTTCTCAAACTGTGGGGCGCACCCCATTAGGGGGCGTGATAACTTTTCATGGGAGGCGCGAGCATATCGAAAAGTCGAAAATAAAAGATTTTAAAACATTATTAATTTACTAAAAGGAAGTAAAACAAAATACATTCTGACATAATAAAAAATAAAATATACATTTACAATGATTTATACACTTATAAATGTATCAGTAACACACAATGTACTGGATAATTAATTTTAATAATACTTAGTTAAAAACATATTTAATAATCGCCAGTGACCCCATGGGCTTGTCATATATAAAATTATATACAAAATTTAAAAAAATTATCTTGATAATCTGTACGCGGTTTATAATTTTAAAGTCGCATTGTAGTCTTACGTCAAAGTACATGATTATTGAATTCAATGCATTCTTATAGTATGGAGGGGGACGTGAAGAAAATTGTGATTGAAAATTGGGTCGAAAATATTGCAAGTTTGAGAAGCACTGACTTATGTAATTAAAGTTCTATTTAAGTTATATGAATATCCGGGAGACTTTTGCTTGCTCTTTGGCCTCCTCAGTTAGCTAAAGTGACATGACTTTCCAGGACAAAAACTGCTTAAAAGCTCTGAACACTTACTGAGTGGGTTCGGTCTTTCTGGATAATAAACAGACAGATAAATGACACATCCTTAACTCATGAATATAATTAGTTTACAAAATACAACTTATGATGTGGGTGTGTGTTCAGTTATAAGGATTCAATTATTGTTAGGAGGTTAAGAAACTACATTTCCGTTGAAAGGTTAAGAACTTTAAAAGAAAAGAATATTACGACAAAAGCAACTTTTCATAAATTATTTTCTTGTATAATATTTTAGTAGAATTTAACCATAGAAAATACATAACATTGAAATTGTTATAATATTTGCTACTAAATAATAATTAAAAACGGTTTATAAGTATGTAGAATATTTGACAGAACTCGACAAAGCATTTTCAGATAAAAAAGGAATTTAGCTAAAACTGTTCCTTTTTATTAAATATCATTTTGAATAATTTGTATAAAGACAGTTTTTAAAATAAAAATAATTTATAGAGCTTTTATCAAATGTTTATCTTTTTATCTAAAAAAATAAATAGTTGTTAACTGTTTTTAATACGAATACTATTTTGTAATAGTCCAATAATATAAGAAATGAAGATAGGTGGATTTGCTTGACTAAGTTCTCTTTTTGCCTTCTTGATAAATGCGATATAGACACAAATAATAATAAAACCTGAAAATATATCCAAAACACAACTAAAAATAATATTACTTTTTGAATTAAAACTACATGGCATACAAATTGTTAGACGTACACATTACTTTAATTTTCAAATAAAAGAGTTTGGATTATTTATTACGTTACATACCAGGTCAAACTTAAATAAGTAACTCAACATCTTAAAATCGTGCTATTCCAAAAGAAGATTTAGCCATGTTACGTATAAGAGATAAAAATCGTCACATGAGGTAAGGGAAGTTGTTTGCAGAAAATAAAAAATGTATGAGAGTATTGCTGAAAATCTTTGAATAGAGTTATCTTAATGAAGCAAATGTTAAGTTTATCTCGGTGACAAATGTTAAAGGAATTTCATACATATTATATCGTCGATTGACACACAAACACCAACAGACTATTCATGAAACATTTTATTTTGCATGGGTGCATCTATAGGGATTTCGGCTGACATTATGAGATTTTAAACCAAAAGAATTTGGAAAGATATTTAAATCTTCACATGAACTGAAGGATAATAACATATTAAAATCAAAACATTAAGTATAGTCACGAACTATTTTTCCAGGAATAGGAACGTAACTTTCTCCTTTATGTGATATGTTAAGAAGCAACTGCTTGGGCGAAAATTTCTTGCACATGTT
>BMAV01011309.1:46196-71363 GCA_019973955.1 Trichonephila inaurata madagascariensis | reverse complement strand
TACCCAAACAAATAAATAAGAATTAATAAGAATTCATTTCAGATTCTTTGAGATATTTTAAATTAAGAAATAGCCTCGTAGAAAGATGACATATTAAAAAAAAAAAGAAATAAATGTTTAATGTAGAAATTAAAAATTTGTATTGGAAGCGAGGGATTTTATTTTATTAAATGCGATGGTAATGGAAAATTGATTAAAATGTGTCACGTGGGAACCGGTTGTTAATGTATTTCTTTGTAGATGTTAAATTTTTTTTATATCTGGTATGGAAAATTAATTTATAAAACGTTATTGATAGGAATTAAATTAGTGCATTAAATATACGCAAAGAGTTTGATTTTAATCTTGCGTTAAAATTTTTTTTTTAAATGCCAGCCTTTTTGTATTTTTTATTATAATTTACAATTTTTAAAAGATGATACTCTTTAATTTAATTACAATTATATTAATATTTTTAAAAGAAGTGTAATAACTTGCGTGTTTCACATAGCTTACCCGTTTTTTAATATGTTTAAAAATTATCTGAATTGAAGTATGAAATATAAAGTTCTAATTGAATTATTCACTTACAAGATTATTTTTTCGAAATAAATTTCATATTTTAGAAATACAAAATTGAATTGAGGGCGTATTTAAATTTGAACATATATTTATATTTTAAAAAAAAACAACAACGGAAATTTGATATTTTTATAAAAGAGGTACTTTATTATATTGAAGTACATACAATCTTGTATGGAAAAAAATATAGTACCATATTGCATTCGGAATGTGCTGACTTCTCTTTTCACTTGATATACTACAAGAATGATTTTATGATTTTTATATTAATATTTAGTGTATGTATAAAAAAACTATAATATAAGGTGTTTTTCATACCTAATGTAAGATTTGCACTCCCTCATTCTGAGGAACCGATATATTAAGCATCTCTTGTAAATAATTTTTATAATTTATATTATTTTAGACACAATTTGTTCAAAACTATTAAAATTTTTTTTCATTATTGTTTGTAGCATATGAAATCGTTTTGATTTTCAAGATATATATTTTTATGCTAAATTAGATTTATACTTCAACCTAACTTTTTTGAACCCAACTCTCGATCTGTACCAGAAAATTTAATATAAAGAGATCTGTTCTGTCTCACCCTTATATATTTTCCACCAAATCTATCCCGGTTAGTTTTCATTTTTCGTTGAGTTTATTGAAAAAAGTATGAAAAAAAATGACTAAATCATCAAAATATTATTTAAATTTACCAAAACTATTGAAAGTAAACTGAAATTTTATTATATCAAGACAATATTAATTTAAATTTACTTACTCAAATGTTTCTTTTAAATACATCACATTATAGGCCCGTTAATTTATTATTAATAAGTTAAATTAGACTGAGCTATTTTCCAAATCAAGATTGTATAGGACTCTTTTATGATGCTTTTCAAATATTCAGGTGACATTGCGTAAGTTTGAAAAATACAAAAACTATGGAAAATAACGAGAAAAACTTACTGTTCGAATATTGAATGACTTCAAAATATTTTTTATACTATAAAAATTCACACAAAACATTTAATTTCCCAACCGTTTCCTTAGCGGCTTCATAACGAAACTATAGCATCTTTCGGAAGTACTGGTTCCTACCTCAGTCGTGATACTTTTGATCAGCTTTGTAAGAATCATTTGCTGGGTATTTGGGAAACAGAGGAACGCGCAAAGATGATGTGAAAGTTTGTTTATAATACAGATAATGTGTCAGTGATTCTCAACCTTTTTTTTGTTGCTGTACACACTTTTAACAATTTTAAAATTTGGCGGCACACTAACAATAATATGTTTGAAAGAACTTTACTTATCTGTTGTACACTTCCATCTACCCAGGGAAGAATAAGTTAAATACGTTACGAATACTCTTAGTTTAATTTTGTAAGACAGCTGAATGTGTGATTCGGTTCCGGATTTAATTTTTTTTTCTTTCTCAGATTATAATAAATAATCTTAAGAAAATTTGGGTGCACATTTCAAAAATTTGGTGGCACACAAAAGTGCCACGACACGGTTGTGGAGAATCACTGCTCTAATGTAACAATAGTATGCAATAAAACAATAAATAGCATCTACCAATGAATGCCGCGTGCACACAAATCCATCGTAGAGCATATGTGCAATTCTAATAAAAGGCAAAGAAAATGTTCCTTTTCTCTTTAACTTCCCCCAGAAAAAGAAATTATTTTCAATACATGTATGCTCTTTTCCCATGATATGCCATATTTTATATTTTTAATTATTTTATTTATTGTTTATTGCAGGACAACTATGTAGTTTATTGATTTGTACTAGACCTTTTCTTTTTATCGTATTTTATAATACTGTTTCTATTGTAGCAAATTATACTGAAATATCGCACATTCTGTTCGTATTACCAATATATAAAATTTATGTAGTTATTATCAAGTTAGGCAATATATAATAAATTTTAGTTACAATTACTACTGAACAAAACTATCTAATTTTTGTTAACAATCTTCTATTTATTGTTCAGTATTTTGGAAAATATGTTTTTTTACTGTATTCTCTCCTGTTGTAAAGTAGTTAAATATTATTATCTTTTGTATTATTATGAAAGTTAGAATGTAGGATTTATTTGTCAAAAATATGTGTATAAACAAGTGTCACTTGTTTATACACATACAAGCGATCATGTTACCTTGAGAATTTCGAATGCAATTTCTAGCCGTGTATGCTTTCGTCATTTAGTGTCATAAATGCCAAGTTTTGAAACCAGCAATTTGAAACTACTTTCAGCTCCTAAATTTTTTTGAGTGCATATAACTATTCTACATGATTATAGTAGAAGATTTTGGGTATTATTACATTAAAGTTCACCAAAGAAAAAAATATGTCTATCAAAGAGTTAATGCAGTAGTTAATCTCTCAGTAAAGTGTTTATTTTATTAAAAAGATTGAGTTATACTTCTTTTGATATATATATCTTACCGTTAAATTGTATAATTCAATTATTTTATAGAATAACTATATATATAGGTATTTCATAGAATAACTAGACAAATCAGTTAAGGTATAAAATAGATGAAAAATTTCATACTTTACCTTGTTATTCTATGAAATAACTAATGATAGACGGTTAAAGTGAAACATAAACAGTTTCAAAGTTATTTTACAAATTAATTGATCATAAATAGCTGAAATATCTCGAAAAATATATTTTATCCCTTTTGCGGATGAATTATTGATAAATAATAAGGAAAAGTAGATGATATAATTTACTATTGCTCATGTTGCAAACATTAATTAAACAGAAAAGGAAAAAAAAAGGATATATGTTGCAGAAATAGTTATGTTTTAAATATAATCAAAAAATACAAGCCAGGAAGAAAAACTGTTGCTTCATAAAAATATTCTATAAACTTTTTCAAATAAAAATGTCTGAAAATATTGATTTTAATTTTATGAAATACTTTCATTTTACTTTTCTTTGTATGTTAGAGCAAGGTTTTCTTTGATGACACTTTGAATTGCGGTTAAAAATTTACTAAAAGCAGCTAAATCCGGTTCCAAGAACTTTCGAGTGCCATATTTTATATACTTTAACGATCAAGTCATTGTTATTCTATAGAATACCTAGTTAAATCATAGAATTCAATAATTTTACATACTTTAACTGACTTTCCTAGTTATTTAACGGTAACACATACAATTCAAAACGATCTTTATTCATGATTAATGGTTAAGGAACTTTAAATTTTGGAACCGAATGAGTTTCTATTGAAATTGTAAGGAATTTTTAATCACGGAACTGAATCAATTTCTCTTTGATAATTAAGGATTTATTCTTAAATTGTATAGATATTGTACAAAATAATTAAAATCATTAAAAACAATTGTATTATGTTTGCTTGGAATTTCCAATTTTAAAAAAATATCAGTTTCTTTTTAAATATATCATAATAATAAGGAAATTTAAATTATAAATCCAAATAAATTAACCAACATGATAATTAGATAGGATGTATTTGCTGAACATTCTGATCCAAACCACTCAACATGACGTGAAAAGAGTACGAAATGAAAGCCCTAAGTGTAATTTCATTGAAGCTCTCACACTACGTATCCTTTACAAGAGTGCTTTCTAAATGCATCTCTAATCATATATTCACGAACAAACTCTTTCTTTACTTTGTAAACTTGAGTTCAGAAACAGTCACCTGTATGAGTTTCACGAAGCTTGTTACCTGATTACGCTGATTTATGCTCCAATGCTTTGACAATGTTATTACACGAGGTTCATTATAAATCATCAAATTTCGCCTAAACTTTGTCCATATTAACGATAATCAGAAATAGAGAGTATTCATTTAAATTCAGGTATCACATTTGGAAGGACAAAATGTGTAAAATGGCAATTTTGCACGCTTTGGCAATTTTGTTAATATTAATTCTGAGATTTTTTTTTAAAGTTTGACAAATGCACTGCATTGTATTCACTGCGACACAGCATAATTTAGAACACAACGCATTCCTTAAAAAATTGTAATATTGCTTTATAATTGATTGTAAGTAATTTTTATTAAATGGTTAATTGAAATCTAACTACTACTTTAATTGAAAAATAATGTTATGAAGTATGTTTCTTTTTATGTGATGATTATGAAATTGAATAATACTTTTGAAGGATAAAAGTTTGTAATTTGTGAATTTGAATTTCTTTCATTAAGTTGTGCATACTATTGAGGACTTATTTATATGTTAATAATGTATATTGTAAGACAGATATGTTCAACTTCAGATATTTATTTCGTATGTTGCGTAATGTACAGAAATAGATTTTTTTCTGTTTCTAAAGATAACGTGATATGCATTTTATATAACATGAAATACCTCAATTTTGCTAGCTTCGATTATTTTTGAGCATTTTTTTTATAACTATAGGAAATCATGATTAGAAACACTGTGGCCAATAACTAGAAATGTTTTTTAATAAATGATTTCTGAAAATTTCTAACAAAATAAAGGGAAAATATTTTCTCATTGTTAAAATGCAATACATTGCAAAGAGGCTTCCAGTTGTATATTATCTAGTTTGTTTGAAGCCTCATAGAAATCAATAAATATATATGTTTAATTTGATTTTTAACAACGTCGTTCACAAAAGCAATGAAAAGACTATTGATGACGGACCTCGTAATTTTGAATCTCGGTAAAGTGACGAAATGTCACTTGAGCTAGAACTTCTACAACACGCCAGTGTGATGATTTTGAGCTTTGACAGATATTTTTTTCAAATGGGGTGGCAGATTGGTATTTACCATTTCAGATCTAGTATATTCGCCGGTAGCTGTTATCACTGTTTAGTGTGGCACCATGTAAGGGGTTATCAATTCCCACGACGTTATTTTGACACCAAGTTTCGTTCCTAGAGGGAGGCGCTGAGCTCTGCCGATGCGAAATGGTACCAGGAATTTAATTTTGCCTTGAGCACCCAAGCCAAACAGGCACTTTAGGGATTTTTAACATGTCGCATAATCATTCTATATAGACCCTGTTGATTTTCTGCATCATGAAAATCCCCCGACTTGGACCAGGGTTGAACCCGCAACCTTAGACATGAACACTAGCAAGCTTTTAGACAGATGTAATGTGCATTGTTTCTGTCAAGGCTCACTGGGGGCAAGGCTCACCACTGTCATTCTACAGGGTGGATCTTCAGTTGCACCAGGATTCAAACCCATGATTCGACAAAGCTGCCTTGAGTTCAAGACTGTTACCACTCGACTACCGTGGCCACTACTCAAGTAGAGGAAATCCCCGGTACTTGTGCGTTCTCCAGCAATATATTCTGTGACATTCATGGTGTGTATAAGTTGACAGTAGAATTAATGTCCAATTGCATCAATTTCAGGTTTTCTATATAATTAAGACTAATTTCAAATAGTGATATTCAAAAAGCAATGTTTCTGCTTGTTTGTATTAATTCCTATCTTATGAATTTATTATCAGATGAAGTTTTTTTCAAATCATGACCTTAAATGTTTTTGTTGTATGGTATACCAGAAGTCTAAAAGTTACCGTGATAGTTTATTAATTATTTTTTTATTTATGTATTTTATTTATTGTTAACAAATTCTTAAATTAACTTAAAAATTCTAGAATATTTAAAATATTGAAATATGCTGTTTGAATAATTCCAAATAATCTTTTTTTTTCTCTCATTATTCTTATAAGAGTACACATTTCAATGATGTAAATTAATATTGTTTTTAATTCTGTCCTTACTTATACTTTCTTTGATTTTTTGAGTTATCAAGGGTTATTTTATTGCTTCATTACTTCTATGTTTTTTATCTATTTGCGGTAATATAAAATTGACTTTTCTAGTATCAAAGCAAAAATATACTTTGCATTTCATGAACTATGAGATGTAACTGAATTGTAATTTACCGGATCAAGGTATTTAAATGGCTTAAACTAAATCAAACGTGTCAAAGATGCTGTCTCTTTTTCAATACAGAGAAAGTGAATGTGTTGTTTAACAAATGAATCGTATTTAGTATGCATTTAAATGACATATTGAAACATAATAGTTGAAAGCTTTAAATTGACAATGTACATCACTTTCAGACGAAATACAGCTTGTGTAAAATATTATTAAAAGCATTGTGCGTGAAATTTAAATGAAATAAATGCAAATTAAAATTAAATATTTAACTGTAATTTTGTCTGTTGTAGACGTAGTGGCATTTTGTCTGAAAAATTGTTTGGTGAAAGAGATGATCATAATATAATGTAGGAAATGCATTGAATAAAATTAATAATCATTATGCCATGTGAATACTAATGTATTTGTAATATTAAAAGCATCTGTTTAATTCATGCACCAAAACAAATGCAAGGATTTGTATTAAGGTATCCGACTACGTTCGGAACCGGGATTTTGCAAAAGCGTATAAATGGATAATATTTATGATATTTAGTGTGACTTAGATTAGAAAATGTATATAAAATTGTCTTAAGAATATAGAGTATTACAATAAAAAATTATCTAAGTACAATATTTTGCCAAAAATTTAACATAGAATGACCCCTTTTCAAAATGTTCTCCTGTTGTGAAAAATGCTTCTATTATAATAATATTTTGCCTGTATATATCTCAAACCTCTCTACAGAGGCTCAACTAGAATTTTTGAAATATATAACTTATAAGTGGGTTTATCTATGTTTTACGACAACAGAGGGGAGAAATTTTAAGAAAAAAAACGCCGATAATTATTTTAATTGGTTGTGCTCTGAAAATAATGTGAATTTTTTAAAAATCATAGTTGAGCCTCTGTATAGAGGTCTGAGCTTTATACTGGGAAAATATTTATTATAATAGAAGCAGTTTTCACAAAAGGAGAACATTTTGAAAAAAAGTTATTCTAAGTTAATTTTTTGACAAAATATTGTATTTAAATAATTTTTTTTTGTCAAAATGTCATTAAAACAGTTTTATACATGTATTCTAATCTAAGTAACACTAAATATCATGAAAATTATCCATTTATGCGCTTTCATAAAATCACGGTTCTGAACGTATTCGGATTCCTTAAAATGCATTCGAATTGTAATACATATAAATATTGCTGTTTTACATGATAATATTCAATGTTAAACCAAAATAAAATATTGAATCTATATATATAAGACTACTACATACATTTCATAATCAATTCTTCCAAACAGAGATTCTAAAATAGTTTTTTTTATTCTTTAACTGGAATTACTTATCGATTTTAGTCGTACAAACTGTGCTTGTGTTTTTCTTACGCTTGAAATACTTCTTAATTCTGTTTTTTCATCAAGCGAAACAGATAATAGTCTTGTTGTTCATGTTGTTAACCGCCCGTATTTGAAGTACAGAAATCGAGCTTTAGGGTTCTTTTTTTCTCCCTTTTTTGGTACTGAAAACCTTGTTTTTTCGTACTGAGGATTCGGAACACCGTAAAGGGCCCATGTGGAGGAAAAAATAAAATTGGAAAAAAAATAATAAAATATCTCAAAAGAGATTGGTCAACTGCCTTTCCATTTATTATTATTATTTTTTCTTCTTAAAAAACCTTTTCTGCTGTCGAGTGCAGCTGACATAGCATAAAAAATAATCCTTTTCTAAAAGCAGAAAAAGGGAGTTTACGCAAGGTTTCCTGAAGATTAAAAAACATCTTAGACAAAATCAGCAACATATGAACTGAAGAGAAAGCTTTGCCTTAGGCAACCATTTCCTCGAGTTGGTACGATATTAAATCTGAGAATTGTCAGCTTTCTTGTTCTCTTAACACGAGGAGCTTCTGTTCAAGCTGATTTTGATGAGAGAATTTTATTGAGTGCACTTTTGCGAAATGAAAGATAATTAAAGTTTTAATGAACATGGCTGTGCAAGACACTACGACGTAAATGCATGACAGAAATTAAATTGAATAAATTCAACAAGAATATTCTGAGAAACCGAGGAATAATGTATCAACTGAACCGAATTTCGCCGAAGAGCTAAAAATTTATTAATTAATATTCTTCTTCAATTAAGAGAAAAGTACTTCATTTACTTAGCGAGATCTCAACTTTAATTAAAAATTCCTTATTTGTTTATTAGATTATATTCAAGGAATATCATTTAAATATTTAAGAAAGAATAATTAAAACAGTTACATCGCAATAATTAAATTACTATAGATTTCACTAATTTCTTGAAAGTGATCATGAAGAGTATTTAAAATACATGAATGTCCAGAAAATAATTTAATCGAGAATTATCCAAAGCATTTTTAAAACATGAAAAAAAAAGATAAAGATCTCTATTTTTAAATCAGTAATAATATATTAATTTTTTTTTCGTGTAAAATCAACTTTACCCAGATTTACTTTCACTAAGAAAGTATTTGAAATTTTTTATTTATAGCTAATTTTTACTCTTAATATAAATTTAGCACATTGATAAAGTAAATTTAACTTAAAAGATAACGCAAGAGAACTATGAAAAAAAAGATAATAATTTTTTTTCATGAACAATTGAACAAAGTTTTCTCATACTTTGTTCAGATAAAATTTATACGTTTCGAATTATTTAAGTTTTATACGGAATATTACAGTAATATTTGTTTAGTTTTTTAGAATTTTGAAGAATAAGGATAAAACTTATTTAATATTTGGAACTGAAAAATTCTATTTCCTCTAATATAGTTAATACATGGCTGTTGTGGATAATTTGTTTGACTTAGCATGGGCTGTATTACATTACTTATTGTCAAAAAATCCTCTACATTGCTGTTATATAAGATAATAAACCCTTATTCTACGCATTTTATATAGCTATATTTAAAAAAAATTATTTTCTTCATTGAGTATAATTAATTTTAAAATTCTTTAATTCTAAATAATCTTAGGTGGTAATTATTTACAATCAAGCAATCATATTATATATGATCAAACTGCATACAAATTACCATTAGGGCTTTGGTGCAATTTAACTAGTACTTTGTTGGTAAAAAAATGAAAGAATTTCTTTAGTAAAACTAAATTTTCTTGAGAAACGAACTTGATATTACGAACGGCTATATGTTCCTGATCTTTGGCAGAAAGACTTTTAAATTGTAATTCGCCATCTTAAGTTAGATAGCTAGAATTTGCAAATAATGAATTTTTAAATAAATAACATCTAAAAATATTAATTCATTTCTATAGAATATAAAAATAGTAATTATTGGTTTTAATATATTTTTAATGAAATAATTGTATTATTTTTTTCAGTTGAAATAATAAAATTTTACTGTTATGAACAATGAATCAAAGGGCAACGTGTGATTATTCATCTTGTTTTATTGTAAACTAGAATCATATAGTTTTATATTCATTATAGTCATTAATTAAATGTTATTCCGTTTAAAAAACAAGTAATATAAAAAAAATAAGTCAATTCTTACTTAGGTCAACAAAAAAATATTTTATTTTAGTTACTTTTTATTAAATAGTTACAATTAATATAAATATGTATATACATATGACAGAATCACAATATTAAGTGACAAAATAGAAAGTGATTTTCCTTTTCCTTTCTATATGTGGTGTTGCACTATTTGTTTTTTGTTTGTTATTATGTATTAATTAATTAAATCTAATTATTTTAATAAAATAATATATATATATAGTAAAAAAGAAACCACATTCTCAGAAATTAGGCCATCCAGGGGAGGGAACCCACGACTTTTGTATTAGAAGTCCAACGTGCTATCCATTGCGCTACATGGACACAACAAATGATTTTCCTTTCTATGTATGCTGTTTGACTGCTATTTTTGTTTCTATTTATTCATTTTTAAATTTAGTTAATTAATGAATTAATATTTAAAAATAACTATATTAACATCAAGTGTCATCCACTACAAGTTTAGAATAATGTATTTGATTTTGAATGGACGAATAGAAAGTATTTCATGAGCGATTGAAAATTTGAACAATATATATATATATATATATATATATATATATATATATATATATATAGGGAAAGAGTAAACTAATTGGAATTGAATAAAAGAGAGATAATACTTGCTTAACGTTACATAGGATCATAGAAAACTAATTTTAAAGCAACAGATGTTAAGAATTAAAGTCTTCAATATAGCTTTTAGAGAAAATACCAATGGAGATTGTTTTTGTAATATATTTCCTTAGTCCGAGGTCCACGTAACTTTTAGAACAACAACCAGCATAACAAACATAAAATCAGACGATAACCTTAAATAGAAATTGATTGAATAAACATAAATCAATGCAAAAATTATTGCCGTAGTGCCGAACGAAATAATTAATTACATCTTTTTTAACGTTTTAATCTGTGGTATGAGTTATCACTAATGCGTTTAAAGCGGCACATGTAGTTTCTGTTTTTTTTATAAGCCATTAACGTGAGATAAAATTTTAATATCCGCTCGAAGTTTATTATTAATGCCATTTAATATTTTTTAAATAAAGAATGGAATTTTGTTTTGTGTTACGGTAATATATTTAATTTTAATTTTATATAAGCTTTAATTTATTCCCTTTGGGGAAAAATGCAAAAACACATTTTAATTATACTCTGTTATCATAAATTAAAATAGATAATTATTATTACTCTTAAGTAGCATTTTGTAATTATAAATTAATAATTTAATTCAAAATGCTGTTATAAATCATTTATCTAGTATCTCAAGTTCTTTTTGATTACGTAACATACTTTAAAATGTGTGTTAAGAAATACATCTTTATTCTATGTAATTTTCTACAAATTAAATAGTAAAAAAAAAATAAAAAAAAAATATTTATTCGTTCTTCAGATTATTCCATCCAATAAAAATTTTTCATTACGTATTACGCAAGATTCAGAAAAAAAAATAGAAAAGCTAATTACGTAAATAAAATTAAAAGTAAACTAACAATTTCAGTGTTTTTAAATGCATAAAATATGGAAATGAATCAGTATTGGAAAGATAAATTGATTTGAATTTAAAGTTAGAGAACACACACACATAACAATAAAAAAAATGCTATAAACTTGAGTAACAATTTCCTGAGAAGATGTTAAAAAGTTTTTTAGGGATTACAAAAGAGCGAATCTTTGGACGAGAACATTATTATAAGAAAAGACTTTTGCCCTTTTCGAGCTGTATTCATTTTAATGTAAATTTTTTGCATTTAAATTTATACCTTTGAAATTGTGCTCTGCTTTTTAAACAATAACAAAAAAAATCTTCGTTTTTCTGCTCTTTTTTTTTCTTTTGATGAATATATTCAGAGAATGTTTACTGCTCCAAAAAGGGTCTTCGAAAATTTTTGTTATGTCTTTCTTGAAATTCTTTTCAGGTGATTAGATTGTCTTCTAGAAAGTAAGTTCCCTAGAAGAAAAAAAAAATTTTTTTAGCTGTGTTTTTAAACTTTTCTAGAGATACTTAAGATATTTCTAACTGTTTTAAAATAAAAGTAATTTTTTTGTACTACTGTCTTGCGTTTGCATGTACGGAAATTTTAAATTTCACATTTTCGTATGGAGGTATAAAAATGATCTTATATTTTTTTTCATAAGTATTGCTCCTTCTCTTTTTTGCATCAAAGGCGTTAACTGTATATAACGTTTCAATTGTACATAACAATGAAATTAAGCCAATGTATATTATAGTCAATTAAAATGGTTAAAAACCAACTTTTATCAATTTTTATAATTAATCAATTATGCATTTATTTATTCTTTCCACACGTGGATGGATACATAAACTCCATCTACATTGTAAATTTTCAAATGAAATCGATTATAAATAAATTTGTTTTTCTGGAAAACTAATTTAGTTTAATGACGTTTTGATTTTACTGATATTTCAAACACTAATTGTTAGAGAAAAAGCAACAGTAATTCTTTGAGGTTGCTTAAAAACACTCATTTAAAAAGAAAAAAAAGGAGGAAAGAAAATCTTCCCATATGGAATTAAAGAATTTTTACTTTTTTTCTACTGTTAATAACGAAATATATCAGTTAAAATGAAATTGTTTGCACGTGACAAACTGTCTCTCTCTCTCTCATGTGGGTGAAAAAAAATATTTTATCTATTAGTCTGATTTTCTTTATGTAATTTTTGAACTTAAGCGTATTTCCCAATTCTTCGCTTTTTGCTGAGCTTTACATACACTTATTATGAAATGTAAGAGTTCAACTTTTTCAGTTAACTTACAAGATAAATAACATGTTTTGTAAAATCATTAGATTTTTCTTACATATTTAAATCTTGAAAAAGGTATTTTTTATTTTAAACTTTCTTACTTTGAATGCACACACAAGCACAAAATTGAAATTTTTGGAAAATCGTTTCAAATTTAGAATATATTAAAGCCTCATATTTTAAAAGTATTTGTAACTCTTGGACACACATTACCTGTCTTTTTTCACAATTCATTGATTTTTGTATTTCATTCAATTTAAAAAAGAAATTGTATTTTGTTGAGGCTTTTTTAGAAATTTCTATTTTCAATCCTGAAAGCTTTCTGTCCATAACTGTTTGACTTTGATAGCTAATGGGTATTTCTTATAATCATGAAGAACTTGAAAGCAAAGACCCGATAGATTTTCATACTAAAAGTTCAGAGAAGATATCCCAGCACTCTTCCACAAGCCATCATTTTCTCAAGTAGGAGGAGAAGCTATTCATTCTGAAGCTCCTTGTGCTTTGTAAAAACGATGAAAAAATTATAGCAACCGACTACGAGGTCGAATTCTTCTCAACTCGACTTCTCCTGGGTCCCATACATTAAGAATCATATCTAAGAAAACACAATCCAGAATAGTTCTCTTCATCCTCCTAGAAAAATGGGAAGAATAATTGCCAAAATGGGAAAACGATATCGGAGTAATATTTTATAGCCTTTGAAATATTTCTAAAAATGGAAGGATGTTTTTATGACTAAAGTCGTATTCTATTTAGAGTGTACATAAGTTTTTAATTATAAATTAAAAACTTTAAACTGATTTATTAAAATGAGAGAAATGTAAAATATTATTATTTTTATCATGTTTGTGTGAACCAAAAAATTTTATTTTTTTTTTAAAAAAAACTGGAAATATAAATTTTAATTATATGCTTATTTATTTCCTAAAAAGACATTAAAATGAGATTTATGAATTTCTGAGTTAATTGTTTTATAAATTATAATTTCACATTTTTTCTTAAAATGCTTACTGTCTTTTTGCAAGAAGTATAAGATGGAAAGTCTTATTTTGTTGCTAATATGGTACGCCGATCTCCAACTATTCCTTACACGTATATATCACAATGCTATTTGTCATTATATATATATATATATACTCATAGTGTATTACTTTATAACTAAATACTTTAGATATAACTTTGATTCTACAATTTTAAGTAATTTTAATCGAAGTAGATAATGATATGAAGGACAAAAATATAATATAGTAAAACGTTAAAGTAGAATTAACTTATTAACTTGGAAAACTGCCGAGCAGATTAGAACCATTTTCAGTGTTGAATCCAGCTTCATACTTAATCCCATTTATCAACAAAAACATGTCATGATGTGCTCAATACATTAATTAAAATCTGATTTTCAACTGCCACATAGTTCCCAAACTAAGAGTTACGATTAGGTTATCATTTAGTTTAGTAATCGCACCCCCTTTTGATAGTTATGTATATCAGCCATCTGATCGGTATTTTTTACCCAATTTCTTTTATTTCTTTTACGAATCTCGAGATTTTATTTTGACGATATGCAAAATGCATCGGAGTATTTTCAACTGTTTGTGAACACATCTATAATGGATACAAAGATCTCCATATTACTCCTCAATAAATGTAAATTTTGAGTGATGAGCAATCATTACAGATTATCCATGATAATCCATAATCAATTTTTTCTTACAAATTGAGCTAATTTGTAAAAAAAATATTCATTAAATCTCTAAGTCAATATCAAATTGGATAACAGCTACTATGAATGCCAAAAGTATAGAAAAACTCTTTTACTGATTAATTAATTTTATTTATCTATATCAACTGAATAGAATATTATATTAAATTCCTCTGAAATTTTAAACAGTTTTACACATATACATCCAATTTTAGTTATTTTTTTCTCAGTGCGCTGGCCTTTTTCACCTCTCTGAAATGGAACAAGTTTTTGCAGCTGTAGTTTTCTAATAAATCTCAAGAGGCTCAAAATGATATAAAACATCTCAGTTTCATAAAATATTATGAAGAAATTTGTGAAATCGCTTTAAATTCTAGAAGAAAAAAACATTGATAGTTCAAATAAATACACAATGCTGCAAACTATTTATTATTTGCATATTTAAAAAACGCTGCATTTGTGGTGAAATATTTTAACTAATTCACAATATTAATATAGACAGTTTAGTATCGAGAAAATCCTTCTAGAAATACTCACACCTGTTCCCTTGGCAGTATATTATGGATGTCCAACGTTTCCAAGTTCTTGAGTACTTCGCATTATCATGAAAAATACGAAAAGGGATGAACCTTTACGCTTACAGAGAAAATGTTCGGAGAAGATATCACGGAACTCTGCTTTAAGGTATCCATTTTTTAGGAAAGAAGAAGCTGTTCATTTCGAAGCTTACAGTGCATTTTGAGAGCAGCACAAGAAAAAAAAAATGTTGGTTTCTGAATCCGACTCCGAGGTCAAATTCATCTCAGTCTGATGTCTTCGGAGACTCTTATATTACAGTTTCATACTGAAGAAGTCTCATAAAGCATAACCTGAAATCATTCTTTCTTCATCATTCACCTATGAGTACAGAAAGAGTATTCGAAAAGACAAAAATCGAGGGAGAGAGAAATGTTTTATAGCTTTTCTGATATACTCAGATAAGTAGAAGAATATTTTCGTGTTCCTGATCCAAATAATATGCCGCATACATTGTTTTCATTATAGATGGAATTCTCCTAAGCAAATTTAAGTCCTTTTAGTTCAATTATTAAATTAAGGAATTTTGTTTGTGTTTTTATAGCAAATTTTCGGTGATTGAAGGGAAAGAAATATAAATTTTGATGTGTACACCCATTATTTTCATTCCATTTCTGTGAATTTTCATCAAAACTTAGAGTTAGGTATTAATAGATGAAATATAATTAAAATTGTAAGTTGAATTTTTTCACTATGTCTTATGTTATATATATTGCTTAAATGCAAAAGAGTAAATGAGAGTTTTTAAAACACACACACACACACGTAATAATTAGTTTTTAGTACGCAATTAACATGAATTAATTTCATGCATTATACCATCAGATTTGACTTCTTTTCAGTAAAAGAAAATTTCTTCCACATAATTAGTTTGTCTAGAAAACTATAGAGAATTTGAAATGTCACACTTATATTTTGGGAATTCTGTGTTCTAGAATATAATTCTATTCTATTCCTCTAGAATTAATAATTACTAAATTGTTTTCACACAGGAATTGTTTTCGAAAATAAAATCATAATAACCATTGGAATTAAGTGTTATTAATATGAATAAATTTTTTATATTTTTATTATTTAAAGTAATAATATATATATTGTAAGTTAAAAGTCATAGCAATTTTAATGCGCATTATAAATTTTTACGTAAAACTGAAACTTTAAATTTTTAATTAAGTACCCTTTTATTTGTAAACTTTATTAACGTACCTAAAATGTAATTTAAGCTCATCTAGAGATGCAAATTGCTTTTATTAAATCCTTTAAGCAAACATTTATTCTGTTTAACATTTAAGACACATGTATTTATTCCAAAATTAATAATGTTGGCTAAATATTCGTCCGAAAAATCACTCTAATCATAGAAAGTGAAGTAATTCTTTCCGTAAAATAATTCCAAGTATATATATATATATATATATATATATATATATGTTTCACTTCTGTTCTGTCTGTTAAGTGGTCCTAAGCGCACGCCCATTATTTATTAGTAGTTCTATTATGTTGAGAAGCACGCAAACACACACACACACATGTGTGCTTCTCAGGTCTTGACTGCTACAGTAAAAAATAGACCTTTTTTCTCAATTACGTTTATTTCAATAAATCTTGCAAAATGGAATCAATGCTTAAAAATTTTTAAAACAATTATTTTTTGTAAGCAAAGATACAAAAAAATTATACAGGGTATTTAGTATATAAATTACAAGTTCTAGATTTGCGAAATTCCTATCTGCATTTTAATGCAAATTTTTTTTGTCATAATTCGAGGAAAATGTCCAATTCTATCATATCGAACACATTGGAAAGAGTTGTGGTCCAGTCCTTACTTCGCAGGTATTTATTGTATTTTCTGGTGTTATACCTCTGTAATATCAGTTATACCCTCTTCATTTTCTTTTTCAACAAATACAACCTCGAAATATTACGTTCGGTGAATAATCCTTTAACATTAACATAGATGAAATATTAACAAAAGTTACCCTACTGCCTTTCTCAAAATAGTCACCTCCCATTACTATGTACCGCTGAGATCTGCTGTACATGTTCTGGAAATTTTGCATGAAGTCTTCTTTTGGAATGGAGTTCAAAAGCCTAGTCATGTTTCGTTGGATGTTAGGAATATCGTCAAATCTTTCCTTTCAAAGTCAATTTGAGTGGTGGAAATAGGAAGAAGTTTGGAGGATTGAGGTCTGGCGAGTATGGTGGATGTTCAATTTGCACCACCCCCTTTTTTCGCCAGGAACTGTTTTAAGATATTGTCTGTGTGAGGACGAGCATTGTCGTGAACAAAAAACCATGAACTTTGTAAAATAGGTCTTACACGGAACACAAACGACGCTCAACTGGACAACGGTGGGGACAGTCGGTCAATACCTGTTGCTTGCATGTGAAGCGTTTTGTTTCACCAGTGTTGCCAGATCGGCCGTTCTGACTTCATTCACAGAACCGTATTGTCAGAGGTTGTATATCAACTTCATCAGGCAAAACTACATCTTCAGAATTCTCTACACTTGAATTAACAGTAATACAATTACTTTGATTAATAATTTTTCCTCAATTTATTTCCAAGTTAAATATTCTAAATCAAAGAATAGCAACATTCATAATAAGTTTCTTAAAATATATGTGTATAAACTAAAACTTAGATTTAAGAAAAAAAACATTTAATTTATGGCTAGTAATAAAAATTGGGTGAATGCAAAAGTTCTACCCGTTTTTATCACCCAAATAAACGCAAAATGGACATTACCTACTATTGTACGTAATCCTCATTGTTAACTATGACCTTTTGCCATCTTTCTTGTTGGAGATGAATCCCATGGCGGTAAAATTCCGGATGGCAGTTTTCACAGCTTCAATATCATTTAAGTTTTTCTGACCAAGGGAATTGTTCAACGTACGAAATAGGTGACAATCAGTTGGTGCCAAATCAGCTGAATAGGGAGGGAGAGTAAAGCCTCCTAACCAATGCCCATTAATTTTTGGTGAAAGAAGACAACAGTATTTATCCTGGCGTAACCGTGCTGGAAGATAACACCACGACGATTGATGAGACCTGGCTGTATTGCTACCAAATTTGAATGCAGTCTGTTTAACTGTAGATCATAGAAGGCAGCACTGGAGGTTTGGTTGAGTGGCAGAACCTCTCAGTGAGATATTATCAGCACATGTCATCACACACTCAATAACACCTTCATGGGATGAAGTTCAACTTTCGAAGTCGATGCAGGTGGCTCTGAAGGCGACACACAGTCCTACGATGCTTTACAGCTTCTCATTTTCTGTTACAAATCGTTTCAAGAATGGGTCATTTGTACCGGGAAGTGATTCGGTCCCCCCGTTGCTTAGTTGTCAGGTTATGTGGAACCCAACGATCCGACGATTTCGTAAAACCCAAGCTAACCAGCCATCTCTCGACTGTTGTCCGGGGTACGTTGAAGATCTCTGCTAATTTTTGCATGATTAGGTTCGGTTGTTCCTTATATAGCTTAGTTAATATCGTCTTCTGTAACGTGTTATGTCCGTGCATTTCTAGCCTGATCTTGGCAGCTTCTGTTTCCTTCCCTAAATTTACGAAACCATCGACGGCATGGGCTTTTCTTTATTGCATTTTACCCTTAACCCTTTATCTACCGACGGTACTCATAAGCACCACTCACTTTGAAATTACATAGAGTAGCCATTTTTACGAATATTCTGACGATACTTAGCAGGAGTATTCTTTTAAAATCCACTCTTCTAAGATATATGGCAGCAGGGGTTCTATGATGAGTATTTTAGTGGGGAAGGCGAACAATTTTAGAGCAGAAATTACATTTTCAGCGTATTGCGAAGATAGTCATTTTTGTACCGAAAAAATAGTTAGTGTCAAAATTTAAGTGTCTTATTTTTTTTTGTATGTTTATGAAGACCTTAGAAAACTATTTGACTATTTATTTTAAGTTAATAGTGTATATAATTAATTTTACAGTTGATTATCTTTAATTATAATTAATTAGCTCTAACATTAAATTTCCCAAAGTTGCGTATTTTGCTTATGTATATCCCTAAATTTACAATGTAGTGATACAAAAAAAAATTTTTGCATGAAAAAAACTACAGTAAATCATAATGCGGTAGATAAAGGGTTAAACTTGATAAATATTGTGACGTGCTGCTGCTGCCGTATTCTTTTTATTAAACTCGTGTAACAAACAATGTCTCACAGGCTCCTTTTAGTTTTCCATGTTACATTCTTTGAGATGTTTTTTGAGATGATTAACTATGCAAGACTCAAAGTATTTAAATGTTAAGCGTCTACAAGCTTGATTGGCCGACGATTTCGGTCATTACAACGTCATGTATGGTGTCAATTCCATTACAAATTTGCATATCCAAAGCGGGTAGAGCTTTCTAATTCACCCAATAAATCAAATATCAAATCATTCTCAAATTAGCACAAAATATGACAAATAAGATAAAAGCAAATTTCTAAGTAATCTTTATGTATTTCAAAATGTTTAAAAAAGTTATTGAATAGAATATGAATATGATATACATGTTCAAACTTGAAATTACGCGTATAGCCTTAAATCATTGTCATAAAAAAATAACATTACACGCAAAATTTCTCTTTGAATGTCATTTACATTTGGAACCGAATATCAACAGTAGGGGGGCACAAATGGTACACCTCAAAAGTTACTTCTAATTAGAATACTACAGCTATCAAAAATGTGATTACTATACGATCTATTGATTCCTGGGAATCATCTATTTCAAATAAAAAGATATGAAGCTCGAAATTTTAATACATTTTCGGCTTCTCAAGTTGGCTATTGCTATTATGTGTGGTGAAAATCTCCAGCGAAAAAAAAAAAATGCAAGTATCGCCATCTGGTGGTAAAACTGAAAAGTATGAACGTGGACGAAAGATAACCTTCGGTTTCATCTGTTAATAACCTACGAAGTTAAGACTGAAGGTACAAATATGTGTAACATGAGTTTGAAGAGGCCATAGTGTTGATTCAGAGAAATACTATAAGTTCAGAATGTTCATGCATGGAAGAAAGAAATTCAAGTAAAGTAAGAGAAGAACAATGACAAAGTAAGTAAAGAAGCAACGACAATTTTTTAAACTCTTACTGAACGTAATAACTTAACCAAATGAATGATATTGTTTATATAATCCATTGTATTTTTATTTCATAACAAAAATATTTGACGTTGATTAATTTTACGAAATAGAATATTTATTTACCAAAAGAGACAATACTGATCATCAACATTTATATTAATCGGCTTTTATTTATTATTAATCTTATGAATTTTACAGAAAAAGGTTATTAATTTAAATTGCATTTAATGAAATACTTCTGATGAGTACATGCTTAGAGAAAAATATATTTAATTTTCATTTAAAATGCTTTCTTGTAATTAATAACAATGGGGATATCAGTTCAGCCAAAGTCCCAAGAAAACTCAGAGGAAAATATTTAATGCTTTTAATTTATCATATACCATCAAAAGGTCTATTAGAAGGTATTTTGTACTGCAAAAGTTTATTTATTTTTCACTCATGTGTAGCATTAAGAAATTAAGATCTTCTGATAAATATTTTCTTCTTATCTTATTTTTGGATTAAAATAGATATTTTCTCAAAGAAAATTTTTATAGAATAAAAAAAAATATTTAAAAAAAATATTCTAAACTATTGTATTTACTCAATTTTAAGCCTCACTACTTTTTCTATGTTAATGCTACTGAAAATCGAATGCGGCTTAAAATAGAAGACAAAATATTTGCTGGCTTGGAGAAATTGATTTTCCGACCCTTTTAAAAAGAAAAATGTAACCTCCCATTCTGTCCACTTGCATTGATTACTTATTCCATCCTGCATCTTTTCCCCATTATTCAGTCTATCCTAAACATCGTTGTATGATCGTATTTATGAAATTTTTTTGTATATGCTTTCTTTTAATCACCTAAATATCAAAGATATCGGTAATAGTATCAAGCGAGTTCACTATGACGCAAGTATGAAAAGGAAGGCAATTTTGTATGCAGAAAAAAACAGAAACAGAGCAGTGGCCACGGAAAATTTGACACGAATGAAACAAATATACGTCGATGGCGCAAACAAAATGATAAAATTTTTTGCTTGCAAATGTTCAACCGACACTTTTATGATTCTTTATCATTCTTCTATAATACATTCTTTTAACAAATGAATTGGATGGCACGGAGTGAGAGAGTGAGTGAATATTAACGTAGCAATGTTAAGCTACACGAAAGCTTTTGGCGACGGACCACGTAATTTTGAGCCATGGTCAAGTGACGTGGTCGACACCTGAGCTGGCACCCCTCTCCTAACTACCACATCACACCAACGGGAGGACGTTTCAGCTCTTCTTTAGTGGTACTGGGCTCGAACTCATGACATGCCTGCCATGATCCGATACCTTGACCACTGGGCTACCGCAGCCCTTGGATGGCACGGAAGATGATGTCTTGTGGGAAAAGGGCGATGGTGGCACCAAAATTCCGAAGCCATCTGGGACAATGAGAATGAAGAATCATTTTCGAAACTTGATACTGACGATTAGAGTAATTACAGGTTCATGTATGTATTTGGAAGTTTTTAATGTTGGTAAAAAAAATAAATTATTAACTTCTTATTATTTCTCATTAAGAGAGAATGGAAACCTTTCTCTCTCTCTCTCTCTCTACTGACAATGTTAAATTGGCTTTTTTTATGTACCTTTTCCTAAAATCTGTTATGTGTACAAGCTTGATATTTTTCATACAAATTAAGTGCACCTTTCTCATTATACTGAAATGATCTTTTAGCTAATTTTGAATTTTTTCATAATTTATAAGATATTTTATCAAACATAGTGAAATTTGGCCTATTTTCACATAAAAAAAATTATAAAAAATGAATTTTTGAGTTTTTTAAAAAATGTTCATTTCAGTATATAATATAAAAAATTTTCATACCTGTGAATAGTAGTTTCTCAGAAAAGGTACATCGAACATAAAAATTTACATTTTGAGATAAATTGATTTTAATGTATACAGTGGGATTTCCAATTCGGCTAGGAAATAAAAAAGGCTCAATTTATAATAAAAGATAAATGTTTTGGTTTATATCAGATGTTCAAATTTTATGCGAAAACGAAGTACTTTGTTTACATTTTTCGCCATTCAAATGGGCGTGGCCTAGTTTCAAGGATTATTTAAAAATAGGTTTTAAGGGCTTCTAATTACCCTAGAGGTTAAAGTGAGGTATTTTTAGAAAGGGTAAAATCTATACAATTTGAAAATGTAAAAATTTCAAATTGTTAAAAAAATAAGATTTTAGCTTTCCAATACCTCTTAAAATATTTTTAAAATTTTCTGAAGTATCGGAATGAACCTTTATGAACCTTTTAGCAATTTTTTTTAATTTTTTCTCAAAAACTTGTAAAGAATTTAGGGGTGCGACTTAGAATCGATGGCAGCTTAGATTCGAGTGTGAATAAGGTATTTTAAAAATAAACTCAAGTTCATGAATTTTCAAATACATTTATTTGCGATCTAATCATTTTTAGAAAAATGAATTCAATAAACTTAAGTTTCTTAATTGAGCTTTACCTTAATTAATGTATATTATTGTACCTATACACACTAAAATCAAACATTTAGAAAGCAAAGATCAACATGGAAATTGTAGAGAACACGTAATAAATAATTTAAATATTTTGTTTCATTTATATTAAGACAAAAAAGTAAAATAATCACATAGAGGAAAAATGAATATTTCTATATTTCTTTTCGTTTCAACTTTTTTTTTAAAATTTAAAAACAAACACAAAAGTTCAAATGTAATTTAAATAATAATGAGCTTTATATTTCTTTTTAATTTATTGAACACAAATTGAAAACATGCCATATTTCTAGCAAAATTTTTATGAATTATTTATGTGGGATTATTTTCTGCAATGAGTAGAATAATCGATAATGTGACAAAAACAAAGATAGATACCTTAAGTAAAATTATTCGAATTAAAATATACATCACGGAAATTCACAAACATTGAATTAGATTCTTTTTTAGAAACTTAAGTATATCATATATTTTATATGTATATATTAAAATTAGATTACTTTTTAGAGAATGTCTTAGACATGCTAACAAAATCAGTGTTTAGTAGAAAAAACATTATTAGATTGGTCTTTTTACTTTGAAATTATAGTGTAGAAATATGAGTTGATTTTCTTAAATGGGATGAAATCTTTATATGGGTACGTTGTAGGGGTAAAATTGATTCAATAAAAGGGAAACAAGGTTTTGAATTACGGATAAGGTTGGATATTTTTAAGATCATAATCTTTAAATGTGGGATTCTAAGGTGAGGATAGTAAAAAAAAATAGAACTAAATAATTATAACACACACACACAGTTCTTCAATTCGTATTATATTAAAAAAAAAGAAATATTGACAATTAAAAATGGGATTATTAGAACTAAAACCATATACACGCATGTACAGGAACACACTTTTTAGGTTTCTCTTGAGAGTTTTTCTCAAAGAAATCTTAATTTGATTATTAGATTTATTGTACTAATTCTTTGAACTGTTTTATGTTTTTATGAGTCTTTATTCATCTTTGAATATTTAATTGATTTTTAAAATTATGCTTTTTATACTTAGAATATTTATACATATTTTTAACACGCTTTTATTAGCTTCACCTTATGTAATGTAATCTTTGAACTCGATTTTTATCCACTTTAAAAAGTCAGATTAATTTTTTTTTTGAAATTTTGCGCACTTTTCAACGACCAATTACAATGCACTAATGAAACAATTTTGTTCCATTGTCTTGTTCAGGATCATGAGAATGAACGATTTCCCATTTCCAGATTTGGCGACTAAAAGATTAAGTTACAACCCTAAAGCGAAAATGCTCATAATTAATTCAAGTACAACAAACAAAAAAGATATAATTGTTTAAAAAGCTAAAAAAACACGTTTTTATTGCAGATTGAACTAAAAAGTAAAAAGTAATTCTTAGTATCAGAAAAAAATAAATAACGAACAAATTAATGTCATTGTGGCAAAATCGTGGGGTGATCGATATCAATTGTTATGATTTCTTATTTATCATTCTTGTTTGTGCTCATTAATTCTTTGAACTGCAAATTTTTTTTGTATGAGTAAATAGTTACAAAAATAACTAATGAAAAGGAATTAAGAAATATTTATATTAAATTGTTTCACTTAGTACTTGTCTACGCGACACAACATATATTTAATTATATATTATACTTAAATCGACCAAAATAATTTTAGGATTGATTTAAAGATTTACTGTGCAAAATAGAGCATTTTAAATGGATTTTACTTTGCATATACTGGTGATAAAACTGAATATCTACCAATAAAGACGTAATTCAGTTTCACTGCAGATTTTGACTAATAATAACAAACTCCAGGAACTAATACGGTGTGTGACAGGAGTGGAAAGGGCTTCTGTTGTGAAGCGTTGCAACCTCAGGCGAGAATTAGTCACGACCACCTCTAGAGGTGATTCAATTAGTTAGTCTCATCGATTATTCTCATCCACGATTCAATTAACGGATCAGGGAGACAAAAACTTTCATAAACGTTCAATAAAGGAAGAGAATAAATAAAGCGAATTATATAACAAAAAAAGGTAGATTAAATAAAGAGTAAAAAAAGTGGTTTGAAGTGGGAAAAAAATCTATGTCTCTGGCAAGCCGCAATGAGCGTATCATTTTCATCCTATGATAGCCCTTCACTGCACTGACACTTTGTAAAGGATTCTGATAGTGCGAAAGGAAAGTTTTTTTCTATTATTTTTATAATTGGCCCTAAACGTGAGAGTGAAAAAAGTTGAGTTTCCCTTGATGTGAAAATTTTTTCACTCCTTCGATAATGAGGAAGCTGAATTAAATAGGAGTGAGAAGAAAAAAGTTTTCGCGAATTCGAGAAGAAAGTTTTAGTTCTTTTTTTACGGAGATTGGGGAGGCATCAAAATGCTTAGGAAAGTGCCATGGCTTAGAGAGTGAAATTTAAAGCGTGGTTTGAGTATTATACTTTGTGTTAAAGCAGAGCTAAGAGTTAAAGAAAGAAAATATTTTGATTTTTGAATGA
>BMAV01011309.1:32301-45796 GCA_019973955.1 Trichonephila inaurata madagascariensis | reverse complement strand
AGCAGAGCTAAGAGTTAAAGAAAGAAAATATTTTGATTTTTGAATGACAAATACGTATTTCTAGTCAATTAGTGTACGTATTTCTGGCCAATAAATTTATGTGACGTCATATTCATACAATAAATGTAATCATGTGTTTCCAATAATCAGTTCATGTGCTTCATTGTTTTCAACTTTTGCTCATTGTCGAAACCTTCTGCTAAAAAGCATATATACTTACCATAAAATCCAGTGTATGACGTGCACTTTCAACACAAAAAAAATAAAATCGAAATTTATTAAATCGGTGCGTGATATACGTCGGATATAAAAATGAGAGCTTTAAAAATAAATAAAAAGACGAGCATAAAAGAAAAATTAGACTTCTACATATACCGAGATACTGCTTATTTATACGAAATGGCACTCCTTATGAAGTTAAATGTTTGTAGTACTCAAAGTATATATACACCACATTTTTTTTAAAGCTTGGAAAATACGTCGAATAAACAAAACATAAGAGAGCATTACATATGTATATTTTAGGGTTTTTTTGTAAAAAGGGGGGGGGGCTGTGCGTTATACGTCGAACATTTCTAAAAATTAAAAATTGCAACTTGAAAATATAAGTGCGCGATATACGCAGGAATTTACGGTAATTTATAAATACACGAAAAAACAAGATTTTTTTTGAAGTGGTAACTTCTGTAGGCGCATTTTGCTGGAGAGTGAACTTGAATGATGCGTTTTAAAAAGCCAAGAATTGTTACACCTCGTGTTTGTAACGCTCGTAACAATGGTAACAATACTATTGAATCATTTGGGTTTATTGAGTAATGTATAGGAGAAATTTTTACAGTAAAATGTAGAGCAGAAAATGAACAAATAATTCTAATGTGTGTGGTTACTATTTATATTTCACCCAATCAAAGTGTAGAGGAAATTATCGAATTCACTCACAAAAATTTAGTTTCCTACACTGAAGCTAGATCAACTCTTCTGAACAAATTGCCTATTATTTTAAGTGGGATTTTAATGTAGATTTTTCAAAAGACAAATCAAAGTCTTAAGTAGATTTTTTTAAAATCGAAATTCGTTTTAATTATGTTAAATGATCCAAAGGATGGCACGACAAAGTACAGAACAATGCTTGACGGAGTTTTCTTAGGTGTTTAAATAATTTTGAATCTCTAAAGCATTTATAACCTATTTCAGCTATCTCATAAACCTATTGTTTCCGTCTAAGAATTCGCAAATATAATTGCATATTTTGCAAACAATATTACTTTATGAGTACAGACATATGAATAAAAAATTTTATATGACAACACTAATATCCCCCTGTTTTTTATTCACCTAACTCTAATCCCTGGAATAACATTACAAAATTTGAAGTTATCACTTCTATCGTGTAGTCATAAGCACACACACTCTATTTTTTTAATTTTAAAATTTTTTTGATGAATTTTTTTCAAAAATCTGAGTATTTTCCTCAAATTATGAAACTTAAAATTTTATCTATATTTTACAAATAGAACAACACGTACAAGTTAGTTTAATGTCAGTTTTGAATCAAGTCACTAAAATGAGATCTGTGATTCTTCATGAATTGAGCCCAATGTATTACCTACATACGCATTTATTGATAACGAAACTTGATTTAATGAAACGGATAATGAAAAATAATTTAGATTCATTTATTAAGCATATATGATTAATATTATAATTTTAAGTTCTCTGTATTTAACTCTCTCAATTTTACTTTTAAAATCGTATAAATTAGCACCAATAACATTGTATAGCCTTACAGATGGATGTTTTTAAATTTATTGAATTGTGTGTCAGGTGTTGATTCTCTACCTGATTATTTTCTTAATGTATTGTAGTAACTTAAAATTGCTAATGGCAACAGTGGAGTTTTTATGTTGCTCTAATTAGCGTGAGAATAAAAAGGGCTTTAAGTCGTTAGTCTTGATATTTTTAGAGAATTAATAACCACTAAATATAATTAGATAATTTATATATATAACTATTTGAGTATCTTACGCCATTTTATATATATATTTTTTGGGTGATACTTTTGATATGTTAAAACCATAGATTAAACCGACTAATCCAGCGATTCTCAAACTGGAGGGCTTGATGACCCTAAGAGGGGGGCACAAGCATATAAAAAAATCGAAAATAAAATATTATTTTTTAAAAATTTCTAATTTACTGAAATGAAGTACAATACAAAGTATGTGTACATAATAAAAAAATAAAATACCCATTTACACACTGTTATAAGTGTAGAAAGGAAAGGTAACATAATACTTACCCTATTACTTAAAATATATATTACTTAAAAGTAACATATACACACAATTTAATTCTTATTTTGATAATTTGTATGGCTTATATATAATTTGGGTCGTTTTGTAACTTTAGCGTCAAAGTACATTATTACTGCATTCAATACATTATTATTGCATGAGGGGGGCGAGGAAAATGATGATTGAAAATTGGGTCACAAATATTGAAAGTTTGAGAAGCACTGGTCTAATTGCAGGTCTGATTTTGATATTCCAAACGGAACAGATTCTATTATTGATTGATATATTTTTGCAACAAGCTATCAGGTTGCATACACTTTTAATTTGGACAGTATCAAAAGATTTTAAAAGTTACCTTTTTATTTTATTAAGGTGACCAACCGTCATCTTTTAATAGGTTCTGTCCTTCCTCGAAAAGTGTCCTCCTACTTGTCCTCCTTTTCAATATTTTAAAACTGATCTGTTAATCTCTGTGTATTCAGAGATGAACCAATCATATTTTTAAAATATCAAAGAATGGTCTGAAACAAATATCACAGGAAATAACAGTTTTCAATGGTATTTTTTGACTTTATCACAAGTAAATTGTGCAGATATAGAAAATTATGTTTAGCGAAAGAAACGCCTGATATTAAAATCGATGACAATTTTCTGTTTGAAGTAGAAAAAAGACTGAATGTGTATTTAAATTCTAATAAATTAGAACAATTGTAAAATCAAAATGATGAAATTGATAAAAGATGGGTGAAAATACTTAAACCATTTGAAAAATGAACACATTCCATATGAAAATGTAAATATTCTTGTTAAATTTAATTTCTGCTGCCCTGGAACTAATACAGCAGCTGAAAGAGTTTTTTCAATTGATAATGATTTTTGGAATAGTGAGAAATCTAGATTGAATGTTAACATTTTAGTTACATAGTGGTTACCGTAAAATTCAATATGAAGGATATTTTTTGCCCCACAATTTCTTCGATGTATTAGAAAAATATATGTTGACAAAAAAAAATCATTCAAAAGAAAAATAATACTCGTTTAAGAAAATAATTAAAAGGAAAGTAAGCAAAATTAACTTATTTTTATTAGAATTAATAAAATGTTTCATGTATTTAAGTTGTAATATTTTTTCTTAAATATTTCTACCTCCTTTTCATTGTAAAGAAATGGTCACCTTACCTTTATGGAAAAAAATAATTTGTGTTATTTTTACATAATACAGCATTTAACTTTCAAATATTTTTTCAAGCAAATAATTTCTGTTTCATAATGTTCTTTTTCTAAAATTTTATATTTAAAGTATTTGAAAAAATCCAAATAATACATTCATTTATTGCTTGTTCAAAGAATTTTAGAATTTCCAATATCTGCGAGCTTCATCAAACACAAACTTTTATTCTTTTTATCATTTTATGTAAAACTCTAATTATTGATCACAAAAATTTTTGAAAGCAATATTCATTAAGTATGATATATCCGTGTGTTATAAATTTAATATGGTAAAAAAGGTGGTTTTTTTTATAAACTCGCTAATCAAATTAATGTTGCATGAAGCATTTAAATAAAAATGCGTTTTGATTAATCCATAAGATGGCATGCTGCGAATCGAAAATTTTCTTTATGTGCCAGAATTTTTTACTTATCATTTTGGGTACTTTCCTTTTCACCAGGGCAAATCTCGCCAAGTTGGCGCGTTATATTCGTAACAACACATAATATACATATAAAAATATTCCTAAATATTAGTTCTTATTAGTTTTTTATCCATTTTTGATGTGCTAAGAAAAAGAGTTACTGATAAGAAAATATCATGTCTTGTTTTGAAAATGTCGTGGTAAAAGGCTACCAGCTTTAATATTCTGTTTGGTGTCATGTGTATCATTTTTGGCCACTTCATTGCTTACACCTGCGAAATGGAAAAGTACCTCACTTTGAATGTTGAAGAACATTTGGCTCTTCTTTTTCTTATGATTGAACGAATGGAAATGAAATTCATCGATATACAAAAACTTATATATTCATCAATTAGTTCTTAAGAAAGAAAAACTATCGTACTTAATTAGAATACGTAAAGACTAAATCAGTCTCTTCGTTATTGATGTAAATTAGATAAAGAAATCCGAAGAAACATTCATTTTCTTAATGAGCGTAATGCTTTTTATTACATAAAACTGAATAAGGACATATTTAAATCTTCTTGATTTTTGTTCAAAGTTATAAAATGTTGAAAATTTTAAAATAAATTGAAGAGTCCACCTAATATAAATTATACGGAATTTAAGAAAAGTTGGGTTTTTTTAATTCTAGAATTATCAACCAATATTAACTCTTAAAGATATTAAATATTTTAAACAAACATTTAACATTTGTTATTAAATTATAGAATAGTACTACTAAAGTCATGTATCAAATATACAATGACCCTAAAAATTGTTCGTACACTTGCAATTTTGTATAAAATTTAATGTCTTCTACTAATAAAAATTAATGTATCGTAATTATAATTTTTTTATAATATCTACAGCTTGTTCTTATAGAAATAAAATAACTAACTTTTAAACATAGTATAACTATTATTTTGAGAAACTAGTAATCAAAAAACTAGTAAAAATTAAGCAACTAAAGTCTTCGTTCACTTAAAAACTCTCAATAAAGTTTTAAATATTGTATTTCTTTCTTAATTTGGTAGAATATCTTATAATGTCTACAGCAACATTTAAACGTCTTGGTATATATTTCAACAGTTTTTTTTTTTTTTTTTGTAATTTTTGCATCAATGTTGCTCTATCATTCTGTGATTATTGTTTTTAATTCACATTTTGTATTTACACGTTATATTTTCTTACTTTAATTCCAAATTCTTACCAAATATATTTTACTGGGATTAAATCAGATTATTAAGAGGTGTTTTTAGAATCTGGGGACAGTTAGATACACCAGAGGTGTGAGTTGAGAGTAGTGCGCTGAGGGTCATTATCTTGTTAAAAAATGAAATCGTCTCCAATATCCAAATTTTGTGAGCGGATTGTTTCAAATTAATCTTAAAAGTATTTAAATAAAGCGCATGATTCGAAATTCCATAAAAATAACACCTTATTCTGAAGCCGATTTACACTCCTATGCAAGAAAACGTCCACCTCCATGCTCCATTGCTCCAACTAAATTCTTGGGGGATTCCTCATTTTTTCTTTCCCCAAACCTTATACTCTCTTTGGAACTTAAAATTTTGAACTTTATATCATCCCAATCATTTTGTTGTGAATGTTGAATTTTCTGATAATTAATCTTGAGAATTTAATTGCTACTAAGCACTAAATTAAGAAAAAAAATACAATAATTAAAGTTATGTTGAAATTTTTTTTAAGTGTACACAGAGACCTTTGGGGCGTAAATTAATTGTAGCTTTTTGATTATTTATTTTTCTAAATAAATATTATACTATATTCCGAAAATTGATTATGTCATTTATTTAAAAATAAGTTGCAGATATTATTTAAAAAAATCTAATTCCGATATGTTAATTTTTATTAGTCGAAAACACTAAAATTTTTAGAAAATTATAAGTAAACATTTTTGAGAGCCACTGTATATGCTTTCTAAATGTGTGTAAAAGACTTTATTGGAAAATATATATGTGTTAAATAATTTATTTTAGAGTTTCTAATTTTTCGTTCGTTGTATTTTGCTGTCTTACAGTTCTTCATTTCCATACAAAATATATGCGATATTTGAAAGACTAATTAAAGATTTGAATAATTTTTTTTATTGTATACTAATTAATGCAATGAAATTTCTGCATATTATTAAAAGGCAGTTTTAGGACTTTATAAAGTAACTAATTGCTTACATATGAAGTGTGAAACTGCATCCACAGAAAGAATCACTTAAGCACATTCCAGATTATTAATTATATAGTTAATTTTAGACTATTCTATAATAAATTTTAAAAAAAATGCTAAATTTGATAAAATTTATAATACACATATATTTTGCATAATCCAAATCTTAAGTTGATCAGGAATTAAAATTTAAATCAATAAATTTATTCACATCTCAACTTTTAACTTCGTATTGACATTTTTCAATTTATCTAATATTTAAGTACGAAATAACAATCAGTAACTTTGGGACAGTAAATAAGTTATCTTGTAGAATTTATCTAAAATATTTTTAAAGAAAAAACAGCCATTTTCTGTACAAAAACATATTGCATAAAACATATTAACATATTGCTGACATTTAGACTAATTAAGTATTCGTGTTTGTTAGATTTACTGCCAAATCACTTGCAATGTAAGACACACACATATATATATATATATATATATACACATACATACAAAATCGTCAACCATTTGAAAAAAGAGGTACGAACATGAATTTATTTTGTAAGTATGAAAGAAATTCTTTTAAGATATGTCAAACATTCTTCATAGCATGCAGAGTGTACTTATAAGAAGCAAACATTTAGGAGTTTTTGTGCTCCACCGCATAACATAAAAAGTACTCTGGAAACTTTAAAATTTAAAAAAAAAATTAAACTAAAATTCTTCCATTTTCCCATTCTGTTACGTATTATGCTTAGTTATATTCAATAAGAAAATATGTTCTTTTAAGAATATTTTGGGCAAAAAATTGATCGCTTAAAGGGTTAATATCTGCATGATTAATTTGTGGGCATTGAATACTTTATAAATTGTTCATGAAAAAAAAATATTAATCTATAAACTATTTTTGGGATTCAGCGCGAAATACTAAGCAAGAATGCAAAAATGGTTTTTCATTTTGGATATTTTATTGCTTAATCGTTAACATACTCAAGTACTTAATTGTGTTCTAGAATATATTACTTTAACTGAATCCTTAAAACTCATTACGTTTTTAAGTTCTTTTTATCTTATTAGAAAAAATGAAGGCGATGAAAAATTAAGCCTTTTTCATAATTAAAGTAACATTTCTTTTAATTTAATGGATAAAGTATGACTGAAAGTTTGTGTGTGTGTTTAGATTCTCCCAAAAGAATTTTTTACAAAAGCTATTCAGCTATGTTCCTCATTAAATACCCCTGAAAAGTTTTTTCTTTTCCATTTTGAGCAGAAAACTTTTGTAATTAACAATTAAAGAAACGGAAGATAAGTGCTTTCGTCCTATTAATTAAAAATTTGATACTTAGAATCGAAATGAATTTATGACTAAGTTGTTGTTTGGTATCGCATCACTTACATCCTTTTCAATAGATATTTTTTGTAATTTAGGTAACTACTTTTTAAGAAACGCATACATTTATTTTGAATGAATATAAAATTTTATGCATTAAAACCGAGACTTCAAGAAAAGTATTTTGCGTAGTTTTGATTAAAAATATTTTTAATATTTTTATAATAACGACTAATATATTAATATAATGTTTTTCTGAATAATAATTGAAAGATTTATTTTGCAATTCTGTGTAAATTCGTCTTTATCGAGAAATTGAAAGGTTTATTTTCTTATTGAAATTGCTGATTATTTTATTTAATGTGAATTCCTTTGAGTGTTTAATTTTATATTTGAAATGTTCAATTATTCCCATTTTATGAAAAATAAAATTGCTTCGTGTTTTCTTAGTTTTTTTTTACAATAATGTTCAAAAACAGTTTTGAAGGTTTATTGCCTTGAACACTACGTCTACGTATGTAGTAATATTAGATTTGAAAAATTACAAAAGCTCTGCATATGATATATGTAATAAATGCAATATATTCTTACTTTGATTCTTAGTACTGTTTCAAATTAAATAAACTGTTTGGAATTAAAACATAATAAAATGTAATTAACTTATATATATATATTTTCTTTTATTTCATTCTTATTTGTATAAAAATGTTTAAGAAATAATTTAAAGAATTCACAAGCTAAATGTCTTTTAAATAATCCATTTAACTATTATATAATTGATTTATTCGTAAGCCCTACACTTAAAAATTTCATTTGTAAGTTACGGTAGTGCATTTGTAATTTCATAGTTTAATACGACTATATATCCTCAATAAAGCGAAGAAGTCTATCTTTCAGTTTTAAAGTATATATTTCACAAATTGACTACCAACGTTAAAAGAAATATTTTTTTTTCAAATACTGTTAGTTAATTAAATTTATTTTTGGAGAATATTTTCTCCTTATAAGCTAATCTTAATTTTTTTTTCAATTCCTACTATTAGTTCACTATCTCCCTATATATACTTTGTTTAAATTTTCAATCGAGCTGAATTGAGCTGAAGTGTTTTATATACGACTATTTTGGATGACAATACGGTAATTTAAGTATAATTAATAAAAATTAATTGTTTAAAACTAATTATTCAAATAATTACAGATACAGCCATGTTGGCATTATCAGTGGTGACTTAGCGACCATTTTGGCGACTTGTATCAAACCTTTGAAAGGTTTTTTTTTCTCGCATTCATTTGAGCTGAAATTTTCTATACAAGATTATTTTGGGTGAAAATACGATAATTTAAATATAATTAATTAAAATTAATTGGCTGAAACTAATTATTTAAAGAATTACAGATATAGTCACGTTGATTTCATTTTTAGCGACTTGGGTCAAAACTTTAAAATATTTTTTTTCTCAAGTCTTAAAGCATTCAGTTGAACTGATATTTTATATACACTGTTGTTTTGGATGGAAATACGATACTTTAATGATAATTAATAAAAATTAATTGACACTTATATAATATTATGATTCTATCATATGTATATACATATTTATATTAATTGTAATTATTTGATAAAAAGTGACTAAAATAAAATTTTTCTTTGTAGACTATAGTAAGAATTGAATTAATTTTTTTATATTACTTGATTTCTTTATGGTTTATTAATATTAAGTTTAAACACTATTGTCTCAATAAACGGTTTTGAGGTCTTATTTTAAGTAAATCAATTTTTTTACAAATGCATATCTTAACAAAAATAAACATGTTATAAATGATTTTCTTAAAAAAGGAAAAAAAAAACTATTTTCAAATTTGTTAGAAGTGTTGCATTTTAGACACTTTTTTTTTTCAGAATTTAGTCAATCAGTTTAGTTTTCTTAATGGTTACTTAAGACAAAAGAAGTATTTACAATGATGATCGTAAGCTACTTCAACATAAACATTTTACAAACTTAACTTGAAAAACTATCTGACACTCCTATTGCATTTAATTGTCATCATTACATTTTTAATAAATACCTTTTCCAATAAGTTATTTATAATAAAAGATGAATTAAAGTAAAAAAAAAGAATCTCCTAATTATACACAATAGTTCCTTTCAATGCAAAAATCCCAAAAGTCGTACTATATACTTCTAAAATATAATTGGCTATTTCAGTTTCATTTTCATCGTTATTTTGAACAGAAATAAATAAATGTACTGCTATTGATAATGATAATCTATCGTATTCTAGTTCTAAATTTTTCTAGGGACTTTTAATGCTTATATCTTCACTAATCCAATTTAGTTAACTTTTTCCATTAAATCATACAGTAATAAGAACATTTCAAAAGCTAAAATTCTCCCGACGCTTTACACAAAAACATTTCCACGAATCATCAAATGTACAGCACATTAATTTTTCTTCCTGAACTTAAATGATTACTTTCTTTCTCTCCATACCTTTACACAGAGAAAAATATATCAAAACAGAGAAAGAGAGAGAGAGAAAGAGAGAAAGTGGAGAGTATGTCATCAATTTTTTATCTAGCCGCGTAAGAAGTCGACGCTGCCGTTTGCGGTAGAAACAAAGCCAAAGAACTTGTTTCAGTGAACCTCAACTATTCATGAATACTCTTCCATTCCCCTGTTCTCTACTGAATCGATAGATCCTCTAAAGACTTCTCTGAAAGGAGAATATAGTCTGCTTCTTAAGATCATTTTTCAGGTTGTTCGCGAATAAAAACGAGTGGAGCTCCCCTCATCAGACTAGTTATGCGAACAAATCATTTTTGAAGCGATTCTTAAGAAGAATTTCGTTTCAAAATTATACGTGCAGACGATTTTTCTTTGTACTATCATTTATCCAATGATTCTTTCGTTGTTTTTGCATCGCATGATGTTCTGAAAATAATTCTTTTTCTTTTTAAAAAAATTTAATACATTGCTTTTTTTCCCGTGCAATTGAGATATATACTTTGATAATTTCTGACGTTACACACACATTGCTTTATAGCAATTATATATTTATGCAGTTAAAAATATTGTACGATTATATTTTATATTTGATTCGTAAGAACTTTTCAAGATTTCATCATATATAGACGTTTAAAAGCATTCAGTTTTTTAATATTTATTTTTATTTTATGTTTTTGCTGATAATTTTTTTTTGATTTGTGATTTATTCGACATTTTAACGAATGATCAGTTGAAATACAGATGTTGTTGAATGGAATTTATATGTGTTTGCAAAGGACTGATTTTATTAGATTTTTTTTTAAAATACATACTTAATTTGTTTTGGATCATTTTAAAATAAATTTTCTATATTTCAAGTAAATCACATCAAAATTATTTTACAAAAGTATTTTGAAAGTATAAATGAGAGTTTACTTAATTATATTTAAGTGAAGAAATATACACTTAATGTTGAATGTTAATGTGAAGGAAGTTTGAATACTAACGTAAATGCAAGAGGATAAATAATACAAAAATATATTTTTCAAAATACCAGAAAATTCTTTGAAGAGTGAATGTTACATTCAAATCAAAACTTATTCATTATCTAAGAAAACAAGAAGTTGGATACATCAGATATGAAAAAACTATTTGAATTTTGATAAATAAAGTATCGCATATTTTTCCCAATATAAACTCAACATGAATCTAGATTTCATCATTACGTATAAGTAATTAAAATATTTCCTCTATTTTGAGTAGAATAAATTTTGTGAATGCAAATTTCTGGCTTATGTATTTCTCAGGGTTTCAGAATAGTTATTTGCTATTAATTATAGATGAAATATTTATTTATGTAATGAATATGCTTTAAATGAATCCTTTTAAATGGATATTCATGTATGTGATACACATGCTTCAGAATTTTCGTAACTCATACTACATTGGTAAAACTGAAATAGAACTCAACGTGGAGATAAATCATAGAATATTTTAATTATTTCAAAATCGCATATTGTACTAATGTGATTTTATTGAAAGGTCTTCAAAGGTAACTCAGTTTAAAACATAGTATGTTTCATTTGATTGCAATGCTTAATGTTTTTGACAGTTATTTTAATTGTCTAAAGGATGTTACAATGTGTTGAAAAGATAGATTCAAATTTTGGGAGTTACAACACTACCACATCGCTCACTCACATAAAATAAGTATGGCGTAAAATGCGCACCGGTGTATAACAAGCACCTATACTTTCAAGCTGCATTTTTTAATTTTAGGTATGTTTTCCGTATAACGCGCATTCCCTTTTTTATCAAGAAATTTGAAATGTTAGTATACAATGCTCTTATGTTTTGAAGTCATTTATTCGAGGTATTATCCCAGATTTTTGAAATAATAGTGTACTTCTAGAATTACAACTCTTTTAATTCATTAGACATACCATTTCTTTTAAGTCAATAGTATTTCGATATGTGAAGAGGTAAAAGTTTTGTTTATGTTCATCTCTTCATGTTCTCTCTTTGATTTAAATCGGATTCATTACAATTCACCTTATTACATATATTATATATAGAGAAATATTTTATTATAATCATGTAGAATGTCTCATTCAGTCTTACCTCCTTTATTATAATTTTAATTTTTCTGGGGATTAATCCCAAGAGACGTTGATGGATTGCTTATGAATTCTGAAACCATGCTTGAATTGTATTTTCTAATTGTGTTGCATTGTATGGTGTGCGTTGTAGATTTTGGTGTCGGATGCTTCATTCAACTAAATCCTACAAATTGATGCATCAAACTGAGATCTGGGTACTGTGGAGGGAGGCAATTTAACTAAGTGAAGTCTCACAAGTAAGTCTATATATATAATTCATGTTCTTCAAACTAATCCTATATAATATCAGCACTACGGCATGACGCATTAATCTGTTAAATGAACCTATTGCTAATGGGATAACGCCTCCGTATTACGGATGCTCTTGGTCATTAATGATGCTTAGGTATGATATCTTATTTAGACATTCTCAGGTATATGAAATAAAGGACCCAAAGATGCGTTGCAAATATGTATAAAAATATTGCATTATCATTAGATTATAATAATTTTTATTCAGTTGTTCATGTCCAAACCCTGTGTGCCTGAACACGCACAAATTTGAGACTTTTATCTTGTTTGCTACAGACATAAATGGTTTAGAGAAGCGGTTCTTAAACTTTCGATTGCCGTGACTTCTCTTTATGTATGAGCGTGTCATCACGGACCTCCAAGATTTTGAACATCCCTCCCCAACTTAATATTCATATTCTTGATCACAATACAGGTTCTTGTAGAGTTCTTTCATTATTGACAATTTATAAGTATAGTCTAGTATATCACATCTTTCAATTTTTCCAAGACGTCTTTCAGAATCTTTAAAAGAGGGAAATCTTAACATTACATGAGAGATTCCGCAGACCCACAGGGGTCCATGGACTGCAGTTTAAGAACCACTGGTATAGAGTCTGTTTTCCACACGATGCAAGTAGAGAGAGCATTTCAATCCGATTACTTTTAAACTATTCTGGATTAATATTTTCTGCAAGTTGTTGCACTGTTTATCATTCTGTTTTCCTTCACAATTCTGGAAATAAACACTGTCCGCTTGATCATTTACTACTCAGTGGTGATCACAAGTTACCGGTTCATACCTAGGTTTTTTGCCTATGCATTAACCTTTGCTGTAGACATTTGAGTCCCTACTGTCTGCACATTTAAAGTCCGTTCAATCATGTTTTCCCCCATTCATTCTCAAGCAAATCTCTTAACCTACAGCCTCAAGAGAGGTAACTCAGCTTTTTTTATAATAACCGAGCTCTTTGCCAGTAGCACTTTGACGCAATAACTTATTTGCATAAAATTGTTAGACAAAAAAGTGGATACTAATTGTATAACCTACCTTGGTAGCTTCCTTTTTTTGTTATTATTTTGGTTTTTATTTTATGAATAGAGTTTTAAGTGACAAATATTTAACTCTTTTGAAATGAGTGTATATATATATATATATACAATCCAA
>BMAV01011309.1:0-32201 GCA_019973955.1 Trichonephila inaurata madagascariensis | reverse complement strand
CATTTAAGCTTTTCAGGAAGACAAATTTTACATTTTCACAGAGAGACAACCCAATGCCAACTGTTTCGATTTTTATTTAGATTGTACTGGATGGGCTGGGGCGTGGGAATTTCCTTTTTTGAAAAGGAAATAAAACACACTACATGTTTCATTTGACTTTATTGTTATTTTCCCCCTGTCAAAGAATATTGGAAATTTGAATTTACGCAGTTTTAAACACAATATCTGTTAAATGTTACCCTCCATTATCAATACACTGATACCGTCGATTTCGAATACTTTGAATCACCTTTACAAGCATATCGACCGGGGATAATGTCAGTTTCGGCCCGGATGGGGTTCCATAGGTCTTCCAGGATCTTGCAGCGATCTTTTTGTAAACCAGGGACTTGAGATAAACCCACAGGAAGCAATTAGGAGGGATGAATCATGTGAGCATGCAGGCCAGTTTATGTCCCCTCGCAGAGTGAACAGTCATTCGGGGAAGGCTGCTCTTAAAATCTTCATGGAAACCCCGGAGGTATGGGTTGTGGCCCCATCTTGTAACTACACGTTGCCAAGATCCCTTTCTTGGACAGCGGGTAAGAAGAATTGTTGGATCATTGTCACATACCGGTCTGAATTGATACACGAACTCCTTCCACATTTTCAGGTGGTGTTCAAATGGTCTATGGAGGTCCTTTCCCTTCTTTGGAGATATTCCCTTTTGCTCTGAAGGCATCATTCCTCATTAAAATCATTTCTGATCAGGAACATGACCTTTTGGAGGCATATCGAAGTGACGAAGAAAGGTATGTTGACTGCAATCACCGACCGTCCGTTAGAGAAATACGCCGCCAAGGCAAAAGCTTGCTGCTGCCTCGATCACAACATGTTTGAGACTGGGACGGCTGGGAACAGGAATATCCCACTCCACCCCTTCCACCGAACCCCTAACCATGCCTCTCCCCACCCTATGAACATCACTGGAACTTGTTCAAAAAAGGAAGTTCCCGCGCCCCACCCTGTATATTTAATTCTATAACTGCCGTAACTGCCATAAACTGCTGCTTTAGTTTAGGCTTCGATTGTAGAGTAAGATGTGGGAAAGTACGGTATAACACCATCAAAATGAATGAGCTTGGATTGGAATCTAATGTTTGTGTGATCTTTTCGTAGAAAGTATTAGTTGTTTAACTTACTATTCGAATATGTACGGTGAGAAAAGAATATTAAATGAGAAATAGAATTTTGCTTAGGCTAAGAATTAATAATTCATACACACATATATATGTGTAAGGAATATACCAGCAGATTTTGAGAATATTTAAAATAGCAAACATTGAGTGAACATTTTAATGTAATGGGTATTGTTTAACATGTTATGAAAAATCTGTTTCATTGAGGTTTGAATTACAAGTGATTTGTTTACTGGAAAAGATTTAGATGAAATAAGGATAAGTAATGAAAAATTTCGTATAAAATACTAGAATTTTAATGCACTTTTTAAAAGAAAACCAACTACAGTAATATTTAAAAAGTTGCTTCATTTATTATATTTATATAATGTTCGAAAGTTCTTGAGTACGAAGATAAATGATATACAAACTTTAAAAAACTAATATCTAAAAAGATATTAATATTAAAAATTGCTGAAACACACACACAACTTACATACTACAAGAAAACAGTTCTTTGCAACAGCTGACTTCATCGTTAATCATTTTTAGAAACTTTCAATGTGTCTTCATGACTGCGTGTCTCATCATTTCTGCCTTCAGCAAATGTGTCAATTTCGAACAAAATACAAAAAGAATTACCATCATCTAAGACTTTCAGCTTGTTTTATTAAAGAATAAAAGACTAAAGTCAAGGGAAGAAGTGTAGAAAAATGGCAGAATAAAAAAAGAGTTATAGCAACGAAATCTCCAATCCTTCACTCATTAAAATGTCTTGTTCAATACTTTGCGAACCATATGGTTGTATTTTGTTCGCATTATCCTTTTAGCTTTTTTATTTCTTTCGCGATTTAAAATCTTAAGATGCATCAAGTGAAACAGGAATAATGGAAAAAAAATACTAATTGGATGTCAGTATGATGTTTCCTTTTGTGTTTTTCTCTTTGTAACGTCAGTATCCGAGAGAAAGTAAGGGTAGATCCACGACATGCGTTCCTTTTTCGATATCCACTTGCAACTTCAATTATGTTTAAAAAGTAATTTTGAGTCGGACATGACATAGAGAATAAAGGAAAAAAAAATGATAAGAGTGTAATGAATAAAAAATTGAAACACTTGTAAAATAAAAATGAATCTTCAGGAATAATATCTGCATTTTAAAAACCCTCGAAAAAAGGAATGATTTAGTGAAATTAAAATATAAAGCGGAAAGAGGAAATAAATTATGGTATAGAAAAGGGAGGATGATGAGCAATCCTTGATTACTTTCGACGCAGCAACGTATTTTTACCTAATGACATGTTCTCAACACATTTGCTCTAATTAATTTGGTTTTTCCGTAATATTTTTAGCGTAAAAGATTATCTAACATTATTAACTTGCTCAATGTATGAATAGCCTCATTATTTATTAAATGTATTAACAGCTCATTACTTACTAAATGTATCGCGCATTAGCTTACTCAATGTATTTAATATAGATTGATCGTTACATTACAATATGTAATTGTGTTATGAACGTGAATAATTATCGATTAAGTGTGTTTTTCTTAATAAAGTTATTTAATACAAGAAATATTGAATGTTGCATTGTATTTTTTAGTTCCTACTATTTGCTTACAATCTCATTATATATATCAATCATTATATATATATACGTATATATATATAGATATTTCATTATATATATATATTCTAAATCGTTAATAAAATACATTTTAAAGCACTCAGTTGAGCTGAAATTTTATATACACACTTATTTTGAATGACAATATGGTATTTAATTATAATTAATAAAAATTAATTGATTAAAGTTAATTATTCAAAGGATTACAGATACCGCCATGTTGGCATCATTTTTGGCGACTTATTTCAAAACTTTAAAAGGTTTTTTTCACATTTTAAAGCTCTAATTTGAGCTGAAATATTCTATACACGATTGCTTAGAGTGACAATGCGATAATTTAATTATAATTAATTAAAACTAATTGACTGAAACTAATTATTTAAAGAATTACAGATATAGTCACGTTGATTTCATTTTTCATTGGGTCAAAACTTTAAAAGTTTTTTTTTTCTCACGTTTTAAAGCATTCAGTTGAAGTGAAATTTTATATACACGATTGTTTCGGATGACAATACGAGATAATAAAGATAATCAATAAAAATTAATTGCCACTAAATATTGTGATTCTGCCATATGTATATACATATTTATATTAATTGTAACTATTTGATAAAAGTAACTAAAATGAAATTTTTCTTTGTTGACCTAAGTAGGAATTGGACTTAATTTTCTTTATATTACTTATTTTATACAAATGCAAATAACACTCACAGACACAATATTGGTGAATTTACCTTTTTTTGTGTGCATCTTAATTATTGTCACGGAGTAAACGAAAATAGCGCAATATTTCTATTATTAGGTATAGGACAGTTGTAATATTCCTAAAATGAATTTAATTATACGGAATATACGGAAGAGAGTGCATCCCTTTTATGATAAATAATAATACAGACTCTCCCCCCCCATAAAATTGCCGTAAATCCAACTCCAAAAAATTCAATTTTTTTTGTCCGAGTTACAATCGGTTTTTAAAAGATAAGTTGGCCAGGATAAAATATAATACTTGGTTTAAATTTACCATTTTTACAAAACATAAGCAAATGATCTATGTAAGGGTAAAAATAAGTTGGGTTCATTATTAAATTTGTATACTTACAAAAAAATATGTAAACATAGCTTGGCCAAGCAGTTATTCCCAGGATTACCCTAACGCAAACCCCTAATTTTCTTGCAAAAATTAGAATTGAAAGAAATGGACTTTTCTTGGGAAACAAGTTTAAAAAGCATATTAAATTTTTCCAATGTTATTGCGTTACTTAAAGGATATCTATCATATACAAGCATAAAAAATATAATCCTAATCTAACATTTAATTAGTATGTGTGGAGTTAAAAAGGTCGTAAAAAAATCAAATTTTGTACAGGAAAAATCGTCTTATTTTTCACAACTTTAGTGACTTCTAAGTTGTTTTTTTGGGCGTTTACGTTTTTCTCACGAGAAGTCCGAGTAATTTTTTATGAAGGACCGGGCTGATCACACAGAAATATCTTGGAGGATTTTCCTGATGTATTCATGTATTAGCTAACGATCTTTGTAATACAATGTACCTTAGACTTACCCATATATATCATATATATGCAGAGAGAGAGAGAGTGTAAAAAGAGCTAGATTTACTCCAGAATAAATATAAAACAATACTAGATAAGTAAAGAGATAAAAGTTTCACATTCTGTTTCACAGTGAGAATCAACAAGAAACAAGTAATATAAAAAATTTACAGTCAATTTCTGCTTTCAACAAAGACAAATTTATTTTAGTTAAGTAAATTTAATTAATAAAATAATATTTGAAAAAAAAATTATCAACATCAAATGTCCTCCACTACAAGTTTAAAAAATTATATTTGAAGTCAAGAAAAAATGGTTAGAAAAATTTACTGGCACCATCTGTTGGTGCTAGTTCTAGCTTCGTCAGAAATAAAGCAGAAAAATTTAAAATTAAAAGATAAAATTTAATTAATGAAATAATATTTAAAAAAACTTTAATAACATCAAGTGTCATCCACTACAAGTTTAAAAGAATGTATTTAAACTTGAATAGATGAATTGAAAGTATTTTATTAACGATTGAAAATTTGAACAATATATATATAAATAAATAAATATATTTAGGGAGAGAATGAACTAATAGTAGGAATTGAAGAGAAAAACCCTCCTCTTCAATTGGTTCTAAAAACATGCATTGCGCTTTATTTGACTAATGGAACATGCTTAATTCTCCGCATAAATAACGGCGAATCATTAATACGTTTTAAGTGAATTGCACTTCCTCTAAAGTTTCCGTGAATATTAATATGACCTCTGAGTAATCTCATAAATACCCCCTTAAATGTCACATTGTGCAAGGTCTGATTGAGATTAAATTGCTCTCTAGAGTTTAATGGATAAGCAGTTGTAATTGTTATTTAAGTACTTAAAATAAATTATTGGCTCCAAAGTTGCTACAATGACTTCATGATACGAGAAATTTTAAATTTCCGTTGTGAATTAAATATTAATATTGATCACGTTTTTTTAAAATTAATTTCAGTATTCTTTTTTCAGAAAGCTAAAGTTGATGGCAAAGGGTTAATGGTTCTGAAGCAATTCATTAAATTTTTTTATACACCTTTAAAGAATTAACAACAGCAAAGTGTCCCTTTTTATCGAATATTTTCAAGAAATATGGAAATCGTTTCAAAAGAAAAAGTGAAGAAGTGAAAAAATTGTAACTGTAGAAAAAGGAATGTTTTAATCTGTATAAAAAAGTACATTTAACAATCTTTAATTAATGACTATAAGATAAAATTTAACCACGTTTTTTTTCTTTTTTTTAGCATATAAATTTGTTAAAAACTTAAAAAAAGTATATAAATGCCGAGAAATTATTTTCTAAAAAACTGATGCAAAGTAAATATCAAATTACCAAAATGGAATAAATTAGATAATTAAGACACATTCTTTAAAGAAAGGAGAAAATAGACAAGCATATATAAAATATTTAGTATTTAAAACTTATATGTCTAGAAAAAATTTGCATTTTATTTTCTCAAAACATAAATCTAAAACAAATATTTAACAAAAAATATTCATTTTAATTAACAAAGTAGTATACCGGAAAATAATTTAGCCTTTGTAAACAATCTATATTCTAAATATTTTCCCTTAACGAATGGTTTTAAGATTGTTTAAACTAAGCAAATATATATATTATTTTTTAGTACTTTTACAAGATGCTTTTATCCTTTGATATTTTCTTTTATTTGAGAAATATATATTAATCCTTTCATCTATTGAATATGTTAATGATTTTAAAGTTATTTATCTTCAAGTTTGGGGTATATATTTTACTGAATGTAGGCAACTGCCATTGTTTCCACATATTACTCAGATTAATTTTGGCCATTGAAAACTACCTTCATTAAGTGATCTCATAATGAGTATTTCCGATTGACGATTTAGATTAGAATTCCAGAGTTAGGATTAATGTTTCTATAACGCTGAGAACATAGAATAACACTTGTAAATTATCTTTATACCATTCAAAAGGAAAGTTGTAATATGATGAATTAATGCGATGATTTTCGTTTAGTTTTAGTGTAATTATATATCATAATTCCTACTGAATCCCCCCCCCTCCAAAATAGTTACAGAACAAATTGTAATTTTGAAGCTCTTTATTTTACTTTCCTGCTTATACCTTGAACGACGGGAAACAAAACAAAAATATCAGTGCCTAAAAACCTGTTGCAATTTTATATGTTTTTAGAAAAGACTGAACATTTCATTTATAAATAATGTTTATTAAATTAGAATACCTAGTTTTATTGTTACTATAAGTATTGCTATTTAATTGTATTTTTCCATTTTTTTTTCAACATTTGTTATAAAAATGAATATTAGATTTTTTTTAGAAAATAAAATTTATTTAATTTGTATAGGATAATTATATGTACTATATATATATATCAGAGTTATATAAATGCAACAAAAGAAAATTATTTTTTGCCTATTCTATAGCATTATTAAGAGCTCCATAAACTTACTTTCTCCTTCAAGAAAGATGCAGCTAATCTACTGGATGGTAAAATACAAAATAAAATAAAAATTTCAAACTTCCTTCCACCAGTTATTTTTCGTACAGGATCAGTATACGACGGTCAGTTCCATTTCCCTTTACTGTCCATACTCAGTCAAAGCACTTTTTACGAGTAGAATTTTTTTTTGTAAAATCCCGGGATTGTTTTTATGATTGGCCGTTAGGACGGGATATCATTTTATGACCACCGAGAAACCCAGATAGAAATTTAAGAAATGTCTGTCTATGAACAATCATAAAAAAATGTTTTTGTATCTTGATAGGATTCTGGGGAGGACTGACAAATGTGTTTCGTTCTTCGTGCGAACAAGCTTCACTTTGGGATGTTCCAAAACATTAGTTACAAACTGCTTTTATCCCTCTTCCCGTAAAAAGACTGCGACAATGTAATGTAGGGTGAAACGAAAATGTTACGCTTATAAATCATTTATATGAAATTATACCTTCTCACATTTTACAAGCATAAGAAATGTCGTAGTATATGCTTCAGAAATATGCTTCAGAACTATGTATTATAAATAAAATAATATGACATTTATATCTTGCTAAAATTATTGCATTCTCTGATCCATAAAAAATATTTTCAAAGTTAAAAAAAGCTTCAATTTTAAATCTAAATGTCAAATATATAAGTTATCTTATGGAGTCAAAAAAATACTGTACGTGAGAGTAGAGTAAATTAATTCTAGAAAATATGTTGATTGTCAGAATTTGAGTATGATAAATATTTAAGCTATTAAATTTTGTTTATCTTGTATTATTAAATGTGTTGGAGAGAAAAATTTAATCTGTTTCATTTATTTTGTTTTTTGAAATAAAAGTGTGTCCTTTATAACTTTATTGTTATTTTAAATGTTTTTAAAGAATTATGAAAAATATTTTTAATTTTCGGGGAAAGCAAGAAAACTGTTCAAGTAATTTTAAGCGAACAGCCACGAATAAAGAAAAATTATGTTAAAAAGTTTTACAAAATTATTTAGATTTAGTAAATCAGTCTATATATATATATTTAAGAGATCTTTTCTCATTATATGCTATTTTATAGAAATAAATCGATAAGAATTGATTTTCTACAGAAAATCAATTCAATTTCATTATTTTTGGACCTGACTGCATCTAATGAAGTAATAATTTCACTAATCTCATTTTAATCTACTTTAAATTAGTATTTACATAATTAAAATGGATATTTTTTCAAACTGAATTTAAAAAAAAAAGTTGACGCAAATTTTGAATTTTAAAAATAATCTCTGATCAGTTCTATTTCTTCTATCTAGTTTTCATTTTTTCGTATTCTATGGAATGAACTTTTTAATAATTTTTATGCATTCTTCAGACTTTAAACACACAAAAAAGCTCTAAGTTCTAATTTCATTTACCATTTAACGAGTATCTCCATTAAATACATCGATTTTCTATTTTTTACGAAAAGAGAAATTACTGCTTCAATTTAGATCGTATATTAAGATTAATAGATTAATCAATAATGAAAATTAGTATGAAATGTAAATCGAATACTAAATGGAATGGAAGAATAATTAGAATAATTGATCACCTCACGCCTAAGTGTTCAACTGTGTTTTGACCTCTAATTACGTATTGATGTATGTTGTTAATTATTCAAAATGTGTAGTAATATTACTTATTAATGTTTAACTGAACGTGTCATGTAACTAAAACTATCCTAAAAATAGTTTCTAATAATAAAAAGCGATTTCGAGTTTATACGATTCTCTTCTCAGTGTGAAAGTATACCAGACATTGGAAACAAGAAACAAACTTCAGACCAAAGAGAATCAATATTTTTACTAATTTCGGTAAGTGGAGTTTTTTAGATATTGTATCGTCATTCGGGTAATGGTAACAAAAGTTTTACGAAAAGTTGTTCTGAAAAGTCTTTAAAGAATTTTTTTGCTACAGATAGCACACATGTTTTAGCTCGTAGAACTTGTAAAAATTGATAACTTTGTTAGATTTCTAGATCATCATAAAGAAAAATGTTTTTTGAAGGCATTTGTACTCAGACATCGAACAGATGTAAAATGTTTCAGTCTAGTGAGGATCTCTCGGTGTGTATATAAATAAAAAATAAAACTATTATTTTGATTCTTATTTCTTTTTTCAATTTAATATAAAATCAGTGAGAAATTTAAATTTTCATGAATCTTTTAAAAAGAAAGATGATTTAAATGATTTGTATAATAGTTAGTTGTGTTTTAAATTGATATAAATTTATTCAATATACAATAAATAAAACTTTACTGAAATGTAAAGCTTTATAGATTTGGACATTAAATAAAAACTAAAGTTTAAAGTTTTAACATAAAGAATGTAAACAAATGAGTCACATATTTTCAATTCAATGTTAAACTTTTAATGTGTTAATTTATATGAATATGAACGTGAAATTTAGGTATTATACATTTAAAACGAGTTAATTCTGTTCAGACTTTTTTGCTTTGTTTTTTTTAAAGAGTTTTATTGCTTTTATTAAATTACATTCATCTGAGCATTTCGAGTAGGTTATAATTATAAACAAATGCGCATAATGTAATTTTAAATAATTGCTAAGTGATGGAAAGTTGTTCTTGTCAAGAAACTAAGCTATATTCCTGCTGAAAAAGTAAAATAAATTAAAATACCTTATAATTTTTAGGGTTATTTCAACGTTTTCCGTTTTAGTGAAAAGTAGAGATCTTTTCCCTCAGCATAGCTTTTAGTTGTAGTACATTAAAACTAATAGAGTGATATAGATTTTTCTTAAAAATTTTTTCAAGACTATGGGAATTCAAATTATATTTGTTGGTTAATCGGTCATAGGAATAGTAATTTTCAAAAGAAAATCTACACTCTTAAATGATGTATTAAAAGCTCTTTTTCATATCGATTTCTTTGATTTTCATTATAAAGTTAAACTTTAATTTCCAAACTTTAATTTAATTCTTTTATGTATATTATATAACGATACATAGGTATAAATATACAAAAATTTTGCTTAAAATATATAACTATAGTCAGTGTATATATTTGTTGTTTGGTATAAAATATTATTTTAAGGTATCCGACTACTTCCGGAACCGTGATTTTGCAAAAGCGCACAAACGAATATTTTTCTTAAAAAATATTTCTTTAAAAAATTATTTAAATGCAATATTTTGGTAAAAAATGAACTTAGAATTATCTTTTTTCAAAAGATTTTCCTTTTACGAAAAAAGCTTCTATAATAATAATATTTTGCTTATATATATCTAAGACTTCTCCAGAGGGCCTGAACTGCGACGTTTGAAAAACTCACACTATTTTCAGAATTACTACCAATTGAAGTTACTACCCAACAATGTGTTTCTGTTCTCCACTCAGATGCATTAAAACATGGAAAAATCCACTTCTAAATTATATATTTCAAAACTCCTAGTTCAGATTCTGTACAGAGGTCTGAGTTATCTATAGGAAAAGTATTATTATTACAGGAGCATTTTCATTTTTTTAAAGAAGAATATTTGGAAAATAAATAATTCTAAGTTTCTTTCTTGCCAAAATATTGCATTTAAATCATTTTTAATTGTAATAATATTCTTAAAACAATTTCATGCGTGTATTCTAATCTTAGCAACCCAAAATATTAAAAAAAATATTCGTTTGTACGCATTTGAAAAAAATCACGGATCCGAACGTAGTTGGATACCTTAAGGCTGTAATAGAATGTTAATTAAAAAGTCACTTGTTTTAATTCCTGTTGTTTTAGACGTGATTAATATCTGCTTACTAAAATTGCATTCCCTTAGAAAGCAACAGTAGTTAATGAGACCACATTAAGTCCGATCCACTTAAAGTTTGAGAACATACGTTTCATCAGAATTCAATTGTGACGGGCTCACGCGTCTTTTCTTTAACATAACCTCTGGGTTCTTTGGTGGCCAAGATTAATGGCAACTCTTTTCCAACCAAAACCCAAGAAGCGAAATGTGAACAAGAAATGCAAATAAGATAGCTTTTAAAAGAACAGAAGTTTCAGTAAGTGGGATGGCGATTTGGGGAATGTTATGTGTGAAAGAGACTAGAGGGAATTGACAGCCAGGCGTGAAGTTACCTGGAAAATCAGCCATTGATACAAGGTGCATACCATTGCACGCGCGCCAAGACGTTTCTACATAAAGATTGAATCTAAGTTTGGATTAAGGTAGAACTGATTATTTGATATTAGGACTTGCAATATTATTAGAAGTGAGAGTAGGGAGATTAAATAATTATAACTTAGAGAAAGTGGTCTAAATTACGTGATTCGGTTTAACTATCATTGTGTGCTTGTTCTCATTATAGATTCTCACTTATTTAAATTATCTAAATTGTTAGACATTTAAGTTCTATTCTTAATAAAGTCAAATTAAGAATTAAAAATGTCTATTCCTTTTGCAAATCCTACACCTATAGCTCACGCTGACAATCAAAGATACGGTCCCCAAAGGGGGGTGGTATAACACTATTATAAATGATTTAAGAATATTTAGTTTATCCGCATTCAAAATTTCCATGACTGCATTCCCCATCAGAGCCTTTTGCCTGACTTAACACAGATATATTTTTCAATCGACCTGAACTTTGAAATGGTGTCATCCCTTAGGATAACTTAGTAGGGAAAGACAGTTTTATAAGCGAAAAACGTATCCGCCTTCAAGTGGGAGCATTTTATAGATCCATTTTGTTCAGTGCAGGAACTGAGCGAGTCTGTCGCTGCCGGATGCGGCCCCACTTGCTCAGTCCTCGCTTAACGACTTCCTGTTGTTGGTAAAGAGGATGGAGACTACAAAAGTGAGAGGGAGGGTGTAAAGTTTTACGCCTTTCTTCAGACAACACTAAAATTATTTGTTTTTCGCGTTGGGGAGTTTTTATCTACTGAAGTGTAATTAAAAAAAATTGCACCATTATCGATGGTTTGGCATTAACTTATTTTTCTCTTTGTCTTTATTTAACAGGAAATAAAGTTTAATCGACATTAGTAAGCTTGCAAATTAATGTGGTAGGTAGCAATTTCTTTGTTCGTTTAATATAAAATGCTTGCATTTTTATTGCATTATTTTTCTTCTCTTGCTTTTTAAAAGTAAATATTTTTTTTTAAAAATCCGAGCTCAGAAATATCCTTTTAAATATTTCTTTCTTAGTTTTTTTTTTTAAACTTTTTTAGTAAAATTTTGTTGTTCAAATTTGTATGCTGGCTTAAAGAAGAGACATCATTTCATTACACGTATTTCTCCCTTTAATGAAATAAAAAATGTTCCTGAGCGTATAAGATGTTTGCAATTTGTGAAAAACAATATTTGTATAATGTAAAAATGAACATTATAAATTTAAAAAAAAACATTACATTTTAAATCTATAGTTATATCTTAATTACTTATTTTAGTGGTTTAATGAAAGTGTACAGCGTTTCCTTAGTCCATGACTTTTTTTAGGAAAATTTTAAAAACGTTAAGAGATTTTATGCATTATTTTTGTAAATAACATTTGATTTTATATAAAAAAAGATTGAGGCATCAAATATACTGAAAGATCATTTTAATTTTAAAAAATGACACGTGCATTTTTAAATATAACTCGGTATTTAAAAATAGAAACTTTGAAGTAAGTGTAAAAATAGTATATATATATATAATACATCTATATATAATTATTTAAATTATAAATTTAAAAGAAATTAGTTTTTAAACTTATTTGTGATTTTTTTTACTACTTTGAAAATAAATATATCTAAAACTACTGAAGTTATAATTTTTTAATTTTATATGGTTGACCACACACACACATTCACTTAAACGAGATTTAATGTTACGGTTTTTGAAATACTAAAAAGGTATTGGATTGAAAGTAAAATATCAAAATCAGTACGAAACTAAACAACATATCGCAAGTATAGCACATTTGTAAAAAATTAAGTCATTTCTTGAGCTATATACTTTTATTGGTGATCATGTAGAAGAAATGTCTATTAAGGTATATTAATAGTTATATAATGGTTCCTGATCGTTGTAATTCGTGCTAAGTTGTTTCATGTTACTCATTTTTTTCTGCTTTCTCTTACGATTAAGCAGAACAACATTTTCATGATCTTCATCTGTAGAAATAGTCGTTTGAATCACTATTTATGGCCGATGAAATATATTAACACAACTTTTCCCGAGAATTAGTGAATGAACAGTACAAATCACATAAATATAAGTATCTTTATATAATATAAATAACATTTGTAATAGAAATACTTCTCATGGTTTAACTTGTAATATATAAACTAGTAACAATTCTTTTTTTAATTTTATAAAACTATATTAGTTTATAATATATGTTTCTCTTATATTTTGAACACTATATTTAATTGTATTTAATATAAAATAATATTTTCACAGAGACTTCTATTTAAAAAAAATCACTTCTCTAAGAATTGGAAATATCAAAAATTTATAATATTTTGTACATGAATATTTTTAGAGGAAAATATAGAAAAATAAACTTAAATGTTGTATAAAAATTGGGATCAATTGATAAGCCTTTAAAGTATTATTTAACATTCAATTCCATACTTCTCTTTTTCTTACAGGAGTTTCTTCAATAATAAAAGTATTTTAATTGCGAAATATATTTGGCATTTTTTTTACAGATCTGAAAGTTTCATTAAATGAAAATTATTGTTTGCATTTTTCCTTTCTTAATACACCAACTGACCTGCCTTAACACAATTCAGTGCCGAACTAATTTTGTATGGCTGGACTGTGATCTTACAGTGGGTTCCAAGATATGTTGGGATCCCCGGCAATGCCAGAGTCGACCAAAAATCCAAACAGAAAGCCAAGTCGTCTCAACCGGAAGTCCCTTTGACCTTTAGAAGATCAAAGAGCATTACATCCAAATAACTAAAAGTGATGCAACAGCCCATGGGGGCCAAGGCCTACTATGCTCATCTCAGTATACGTGTCCTTTGGGCGCTCAGGTGCATGAGCAGATCTTTCGTTTAGGTGGTCAGTCTGAAACGAAACCCCAATGTTTAGTCCCCAAAAAAAGTTTGGTACTCATTTATCGACCCACTGAAGGCATGAAAGGCTAAGTTGACCTTGCACAGTTTGCGGATAGAGGATCGAATCTGTGGTGTAGAAGCGCTATTCGCTACCGTTCGGCCACTGAAAAATGTATTGCTGTAACCCAAAAAACCAAGAGCCTTGGAAAGTCAAGGGAAATCCTGACCACTGTGATTCCTATACCGAGGCACTTGGAGAAAGCCGAGACTGTTGTCCGCTTTTGCCTAACCACCGGACATGACCACCAATGACTTGGCCTGGCTGCTGACGAGATTGTCCGCTCTGTGGCCATGCCAGAAAGGATGGTGATCACATGCTTCAATGCACTGAACTCGATGAATATCCGACTGACAACGTCGTCAGTCGGTACTGAGAGGCTCGGTATCAAGTGGCCAAGAATCCAAGCGCTCACGCACGGGCGCTGGATAGATAAATAATAGTTTTTTCCTTTCTTGTATTATTTAATGATGATAAGTGCTAGATTGCATGGTTGTGGTTTGCTGTGCTACAGTATTGATTCTTTAATTAATCTAAAACGAATAAGTATTTTCATATGTAAAATACATCACAAATCAACAGTTTAAAGAAAAATTCAAAAAAAAAATATTATTAGTTTTACTTACGCACTTTTTATGGATTTTTGAAATAATAAGCACAACGAAGACTGAGATCCCTTGTAGAAAAATAATGGGTTATTTAAATTATATATTCAGAGTATTCGAAAATTTATAAATTCATTTTATTATTTAAACTCGTATACATGTATATGAAGAGAGAGAGAGAATATTTGGAAAACTTATATGTTGATTAAATATGAAGTAATTATTAATGTCTAGTTATGTGTATGATTTATAATAAACTTCAAGTATTAAAATATGGCACCCAATATATACTTATTAAAATTTTCTTATCATAGCCAAAAAATTTGTTTCAAGCACTACTTCTCTTAACAGTAGTACTATACTACACCTATATGATAAAACTTGAGTTTTTTAATTTTTAGGTATATTCACCCCGCGCGCAACCCCTTTTTATGAAGATACCTGAAATATATACTTGTGCAATGCTTTTATGTTTTGAAGTTATTTATTTGAAGTATCCTAGGCTTTAAAAAATTGAACTACGCATAATATGCGAGGGTAAGTCAAAAAGTAAAGAGATTTTTGCAATTTCTCTTCCCAAGGCTTTGCAACAGCACTAGTATCCAGTGCTAAAGATAGGGTGCTCAGCAACATTTATATACAACATGTCACTCGTAGTTGTTAGATGTAACATACCGTTCAACATGGCAAGCGTCATTGTTGATCCGCTCAAGGAGGAAAAGAGGACAGTGATTCGTCTTTTGTTTGAAGAAGGTGTGAAACCTTCAGAAATTATTTGTCGGATGCATGAGCAACATGGTGACAGCTGTATATCTGAAAACAAGGTCTATGAATGTATAGAGCACTTCAAACAGGGAAGAATTTCTAAAATGACGATGAAAGATCGGACAGTCCAATTACTTCACAACCACTAAGGTTTGTCGTCGTTGAGGGTATAGCGATAGAAGGGATGGCCAGTATCTAGCCCAGGTATTAAACCTTCTTCAAACAAAAATAGAATCACTTCCTTCCTTTCCTCCTTGATGCAGATCGGCAATGGAGCTGCCATGTTGAACGGTCTCATACACTCCAAAGACTACAAGAAAAGACGAGTTACCCGTTGTATGGAAGTGTTGCCGACAACCTCTCGTTTAGCGCTGGATACTAGCACTGTTGCCAAGTCTTGGGAAGATGAATTGCAAAAGTCATCTTACTTTTTGACTTACCCCCATATATACAACCTTTTAAGTTCATATAAGGTACGTCCCTCCTCATAAATAACCAGTTTTTCGATATATATGTTGAAGTCTAATTTTCTTTATTCTCATTTTTTTAAAAAATTTTAAAGCTATCATTTTTATACCCGGTGTACAATGCGCACCCGTAAATTTTGATTTTATTTTTTTTGTGTAAAAAGTGCGCGTTATACGACGGATTATGCAGTATTTAAATTTTGCTGATACAAAGTAATTAATTTTAATGTAATCCACTTATCAAAAAACAACTTTTTTATCTTGCTGAAAAAAAGTTTTCGTAATATTCGATCAACTGAAATATGTTCATGAAAATTAAGAAATATTTATTCTAATTTTAAATATTACAACTACTGTGCTTCGATTCTTTAATTTCAATCGATTCTTTGAATCCTTTCACTAAGTTAATAATTTTTTTTAATTAAAATTAACTGTTTCTCATTTAAGTTCAGCACAGAAAAATATATTTGAGGAAATAATAACCGTGTTTTTGCACTGGAAGCAATATTTTTTCTTAATTATGACGCAGACTTAAACCTATTATAATATGGTGTAGAAAAAATAATTTAATCACTAACTTTGTATATTAAAAAAGATATATTTTTTTTGCCACATGATGAATGCTAATTACAATATTTAGCAGCACAGTATGCCCGTTGGCCTTCGTAGGTAAGTGCTAATCTTTCAACAGAGCAATTAAAAGAAAAATGCTGATAATGAAGTGAAAATCTCTGTTTATAGATGAGCCAATAAAAAATATCTTTTAGACAACAGAAGTTTTTTCTAAAATAATGCTTGACTTAAAGTGATGTAAAAAATGTCTAGCACAGCAATACAAATTTTTTTTACGGTTCACATAATGTCAAACAACAACGTAGAAGAATAAAATAGCATTTAATAATTAGCTAATTAAAATATAATGTCGGTGTAGAATTTTCATGTCACGAGGCTTATTTTCTGCTTGAATTGCTAAATGCTTTAAACATGATTTTTTCTTCCCTTGAGCAACAGGAAAATGATCTTTAGTTACTTTTATAAGATATGAAAATGATTAAAAACTATTAATTGCTCTATTTTTTTCCTCACATTGTTAATTATTTTATAAATAAAAATGAAAAAAAAAAACGCAGGAAAAGAGCTGTGTGTGGAAGAATAAACAGATAGTTAAAACCTCTTAACAAAGAGCTCTTAAGTAGAAATTTCACAAAGAAATTTATTTAGCAAATTGAGATTCAAATATTTATTTAATATATTTTTTGAAAGAATAAAATAATTAATATTTCTTTCTTTTTATATATTTGTACTGCAAATAAAAAATATAATTCTTTTCTTGTATAGATATGATTACTTAATACCATCCTAAATACTGTAAGGTAGTGCGGGTGCTTAAATGTTTATATGCTTTAATTTGTGTAAATTGTATAATATTCGAATATTACATTATAAATGTTTGAAAATATTTCTATGAAATCTGAAATTGAATATATTAAAAATTGATTTCTTAGACTACTTGGAACAAATTGAATGATTTCCATATTTTTTGGATATACCTTTTGGTCCATTAAGATTGCTACACCATGGAGAATAACAAAATGATATTTATTGGACAAATACATTATACTGAAACTAAAAGGCGATTATATTTTCAAGAAATTTGGAAGCATAAATAACCAGAATAACCATCTCTGGCAGCCATAGTAACTTTTATACGCCTGGGAATTGAATGAAAGATTTAATGGCATGCATAGGTATATCTGCACATGCAGCTGCAACACAATGTCACAGTTCATCGATTTTAGTCAATGGCGTATGGTGACTAGCCAGTCGCTTTAAAGTCATTGTTTTCTTTCTGAATAAGATCTGGAAAACATGCTGATCAGGGTAGCTGACGAACATTCTTTGTTTCAATTAAAGTCCGTACAATACCAGTAACATGCGGTCATCCATTATCCTTCTGAAACGTAGCGTTTCACAGGGTTCGATGAAAGTATAGAGCCATGCACCTAACACATCAGAAAAACAAGGGTGGCCATAATTAAACTGCAAGAGTTCAAGGGGGTGCTGGAGAGAAACCTACCGGGGATATTACAGTGAAATTTAGTATCTACACGTAACAGAGCATGTGCAAGTCAAATATTCAAAAAAAAATTAGCCGATAGATGGCGTTGTGCCCTGTTTCAATGCTTATCGACGGCATATGTGCAAGCCCACCGAACAGTATAAAAACAAGGCCACATTGAGTAAAGGTCAATCATGACTTTGAATAAGAAGGAACGTGTATTGTTAGTGAAGATATTTTATCAGAATGGTAGCAATTATTTAGCTACTCTGAAAGAATAATGGCGTATGAAATGATTGATTAAGAGGAGGTTCAAGGAGTATCAATGGATTAAAAAATATGATTTCTAAATTTGATGAAACAGGAGAATTGGGCGTTATTCCATGCACAAGAGGACGGCGCCGGCGTCCCGTAAACGCTGAAAAAGCCCAACAAATTGATGACGCTATTGCTACTACGAGTAGCTGTTCAGGAGCTAGTATGCTGCAAAAAGCGAGAGCAAGAGGTGTGGCTGGGATATTATCGCTTGTGTGGTCAACTGTGCATAAAGTGTTGCGCCACATTCTTTGGCGTTATCCGTGTAAAATTAAAATGTTTCAAGAATTTAAACCTCATGATGACACCCTAAGAATTGATTTTGCAAACTTTGTCCTGTCAAAAATCAGCGAGGATAACACTTAGATACAGAGGATCTTGTGGACAGACGAAGCGTATTTTACAATGTGTAAATGCGTAAAACTGCAGGGTATGGAGAACGAGCGACCAATACGTTAAACGGGAAAACACCCTCCATTCTGATTATGTAACTGTATAGTGTGGAATGACACTTGCAATTTTCTTGTGGGCCCATATTTCTTTGAGACCCCAACTCCAAGTGGTCCCAAATGCTGTAGAGTTACAGGGACTAGCTACGGTGTGATGTTGAGAAAAAAGTTGATTCCACCATTGTAAGAGAGACATTGCTTAGAAACCGTGGTATTTATGCAGGATGGAGCACCCCCTAACATCGCTAAGCCTTTTAAAAAAATTGCTAAATGATTCCTTTGGTGTTGACCGAGTCATAAGCAAAGGTTTCGAAAACGCTTGCGCCCCTCCCTCCGTTCACAGAACCTTAATTCTTGCGATTTTTTGTGTGGACACGTTTGAAAGGTATGGTTTATAGAGAAAGGCAAACTTCTGTTGCTGAATTGAAATCTAGCATAAGGAGACACGCGAGGTGTGTTACAACAGAGATTTTAAATGCGACGGGGTGGACCATGCTGTTTAACTTTTTCAGCATGAGGTTGCATCTGGTGGCTCGCATATTTAGCACATCGTGTGATAATTTCATTGAATAAGTAATGGTTTAATTGTTTTCCAAAGCTTCCTTATAAATGGATTGTTTAATTTGTGATCTTAATTTACGGTAATTTTTGATTACATGATACTGTAAAAATTTAATAACTGAGGCGAATCGTATGGAATTTTGATAAAATGTAAGTAATGTTTCATATTGTTTATATGCCTTTTAGAGGGTCATTATGTTCTATTTATAGGTTTTGGAAGTTATATATCCCACCGGTTAGCGTGTTGAAATACTGTACAACGCCTTCTATTGGGTGAAAATAGCGATTTCTTTTCTTTTTTTTGCATATTTGATTTGCGCATTTTCTGAAACGTGTAGATACCAAATTTCACTCGAATATTCCCAGTGGTTTTCTCTCCAGAATCCCTTGAACACTTACAGTCTAATTATGGCCACCCTGTATAATGGTATTTGGGCTGTTCATGTGGCTGCAAACGTCGGAAAACTGTTGTCGTCTTGCAAATGTTCCCGTTTCTTGACTTGGGAGTCGTGAAGTGACTTTTTAATTCATTAAAGCCATGCTGCTACCATTTCTTAGTTGTTAGTGATAGTGAGCTGTTGGGATACAACACGGTATTTCATATAACCACTCTGAAACTATCGATTCCATATTCTGCAGAAAATTATGGTATTCTGATCGAAACGAGTAGCAATACTGCGAATCGATAAATCGCAGTGCCGGCTTCAATTCGACCTCTATCAAAGTCAAAAATATGTTGGTAAGAATTTCTCTTTCTTACACAAGGACATCACAGAAACGTTTCACCAGGCAACAATGCTCAAATGCATTTTTAGCATGATAAACTGTTTTTTAACTCTATTTCTTCATTTAAACATTTTGTAGTTGTTGCCAGCGACATCTACTTTTGTCTTAATGCGTTGAAAAACATATATACAATTCAAAGCATCATCTTATTGTTGTGTAAATGTCACGTGTGAAACGTATCGCCTTCTTGGTGTAGTAATTTTAATGACCTCTTGTGTAATATTCTATATTTAAATTATAAACGTACAAATTTATGAAACTTTTGAATTACATTTACTCTAATTATTAGCAAAAAATACCGATTAAATATGTTATTCTAGTCTTAGTCTATTGAATTATGGTATTTATTCAGAATAATAATCTATAATTTTTCAATTTGCAATGTTATTCAATAATATTACACTGACTAGCAAAACTTAAAGACGATGGCAGCGAAAGTGGAGTAATTAGCGTGTAGAGTGTCAGTATTGATTGTTTAACGCCCTTCTATAAACTTTTGGATAATGCTCTCTCACGTAAATAATCTAAATGATTTCTTTTGGGTGTATTCAAAATTTCACATTCTTAAATTTATTCCTTCATGTTCAAATTTCAGTACAATATAAATTACTTGGATGTACTTATAGGCCTTAATCTTTCCTAGCCGTTGCCGCATGAGTTACGCCCATGCAAAGAAAAATTGGCCCACATACTATTATATTTCCCATTTTTCCAAGCAATTACATTTTGTTATTGTATTTAATTTGTAGGTATGTTCAATGAAAATAAGGACCATCCTTAGGTTTTCTATGTATAAAAATGTATAAGCTATTTTAAATAGATGTTGTAAGGATTAAAATATTTTAAGAGGACTTGGTACCCCCAAAATTATTGAACAATCGTTTCTTTTATTTTTATTTAATCTTATTCTTTACATTGTTATCTTTCGATTGATATATCACTTTTGAATATCGGAAAGTTAGAAGTTGGATAAAACTTGATTTGAAAAATATAAATTAACAAATTAGGCACTTATACCACGCCCACTTTTTAGAAGAAAAAAAAAGCTGAAAAAAAACCCCTTTTGATTTAAAAAAATAATCTATTTTAAAAAGAGAAATAATAACTATAAAAAAGAATGTGTAACATATAAAGCAGGGTATTACTGAGGCATTACAATAATGTAGTTTTTTTTTCTTTGTGAAATATGTGCATGTAAAATTTTTTAAGTAAAGCATTTTATATTAAGGCTTTCATAATTTCAATTCTTATTCCTGATATGTTTTCATGCAGATATAATACAGCTGAACCTGTTTTTGTGCGGTAGATAGGGACCGTATAAAAATAAACGCACAAAAATATTCAAAAATGACATAAATGGATACATATAACAAACTAATTCTTGGAAATACTACAGAATTTTTTCTTAGGCGGTGGATACGAATCGCATCAAAAAAGTCGCATTTATAAAATATGCCGATTATTTACGAAATTTATGCAAGAGTATTTACATAACAAAATAAATAATTAAATATTACAGATGGAAACATTTTTAAAACATATAGTTTCTCATTGTATACATGGATAAGTTTTCAAAATGCACATACATAATTCATTGTATACATGGATAAGTTTTCAAAATGCACATACATAATTCATTGTTACTCATCTTAATCCGAGACCCTGTGATGAATAAGTTCAAAATCGCTTTGGTCACTTGAAGGTACAATTTCAATTGATTTATTTTTTGGCAACATAAAGTAAGAGATAAGTTTTTGCGACGAATGTAGCTTGTAGATGTCACGATAACTAGATATACATTATTGAAGAGCAGAACATGATTGAAGAGAAAACATCCGAACGCGCATTGTCGGGAGACTATTTACAACAAATGTGTGAATAGGGGCATTTGATGTGTATACATTTCAGTGGTGTAACGTACACCCCCGCATCATGGGGGGCGACTCTAGGGGCCCAAGGCCTGACTAACGCTAAATACGTATTTACACAATTTATAAAATATTAAAGGCACAACCTGACTTTCGGGGAGAGGGAGGGGGCTAAAACATTCTCCGTTACACCACTGGTAACTAGAATACATTACATTGGCGCCAACGCCATTGAAATTCATATACCGTATAAAAAAGATCGAACATAAAAAATCGCACAAAAATAAAGTCGCATAAAAAAGGACAGCACAAAAACAGGTTCTAATGAACTTCAATATTATGTGAAGAAAAAAGCTGAAATTTCTGTTATGACAGATAAAGTAATTATTTAACTTTTATTTTTCAATTTTCTTGGACAGTTATTACTCTCTAAAAATTGATCATTTATAAAAATGTTAGGGTTGGAAAAACACGAAAATGCAATTATTTTAAAGGAAAATATATAACTAATCTCTTAGAGTGGTATTTTAAGTTTATTTCAGGTTATAATCATTTTTTTTTCAGCATTATAAACTTTAAAGTTGTCTTTCACAGTTTGTGTTTTTTAATACAGTAACATTTTAACATTTTTTTAGTACATTCAAAATGCTACTCCTTCCACAATCATTTACCAATCACTTCCATTTTTTTCCTGTGCGTATAAAGCATGTAACACAATTAGGTATCCATTTTGCTGTAAACTGAATCCTTTTGTTAAAAAAAAATTAAAATGGAGGAGATATTGGCTTTTACGTTGAATTTTAGCATGCATACCAACATTTTATTTTCTTCTCCAAAACTAATTAATTTATTGTAAAATCGATTCCTTAAAATGTTTAGAACATTCTTAAGAGTCTTACGAAAAAATTACGGGTAAAAAATTAACAATTACAGAAAAAGTAGAATTTTAAAATTTTCTAAATTTTCTTTAAAAAATTCAAAGTTTTAAAATTGTGTGAATAATATGTGAAAAATTTCATCTCGTATCATTTTCTTGAATAGAAAAATTACATGAAATGCCAAAATATACTTTTTAAATACATAAATAAAGAAAATTGTTCAAAGGGTACCAAGTCCTCTTAAACATATATTTTTACTTGTCTTAAAATTTATTACTTGTCTTAAAATTATTTTATTTATGTGCTACCATTTTTGATATTTATTTATTTTTTTTTAAAAAAATTATCTAGAAATATCAGTCTTAATTACTAACATTTGACGAAATCTAGCTAAACATTTTCAGAAATATAGTTAATATTTAAAAAATATATATACATATATAATATTTTTCACGTTACATGTATGCATAAAAAACTCAGAATATTTTCAGAGAATAGAATGAAAATGCAAGAAAAATATGTTAGCATAATACATGCTCTTGCCCCTTTTCATTCAAACTAGTTCTTTCACGCTTTATTCCAGAAAGAAGAGATAGCACGAAGAGCAGGGAAGTAAAAATAAACCCTCAATCTCATCATATAAAAGTAATGCACATTTTTCTTTCGTGTTATCTTCTTGCGCGTTCTTCTTAATGCATGTCTGTGTAAGTGGATTGCTTTTCCACTACAAGGGCATCTAGTATGTGTTACTTTACTTTTGCGTGCAGAAATGTGTTTCACTCAATGTACTTCGACGGCGAGATTATTTGGTGTACTAACGTTTGTTTATCCAGAGTTTGAGAGTTTAACTAAAAGAAAAATCAATTCAAACTATCATTTGCACTCTACTCTCTAAATGGAAGGAATGTCTTAATATAATGCTCCTGGGAGAATCTGTCAGAAATTCCATCTGCAATTGTTTTTCTCAGAAAGTCTTGCTTTTATCATTAGAGAAAAGTGCATCTAAATTTCCTTCAAATAAATATAAACCTAATACATGAGAAAACATTATCTCAAAACTTCCGGAGAAAACATTTATTTTGCTCTGTTAATTAGGAGGGTTTCTCGGCTTGGCTCAGCTAAAGGTTATTTGGAGGAAGTGTATATATTTTCTCGGTTTATCTAAAATGAGATACGTTTTTCATTATTTTATTCTCTTGGATTACTAAACGTTCGAAAGATATTTCAGTGCATTCGTTTATTAAAAAGAAGTTCGAAAGCAAGTTTCTAGAAAATAAAATAATTTTAAAATGCAAAGAAACAATATAACTAACATTAGGTTGGTTCATATGAAATTTTGGATCATCTTTACATGTGAACGTTTGGCTTCTTATTTTCGCTATTTTTGGCATGAACTTTAGTCGTCGTTTCTGTTCCTGCTAATGCCACCTGTCTGACGTAATCAGATCGAGGCCCACGAAATTAAGCCAAATGGCTAGTTGTACGCCTTGTCTTAGTCGTAACTTTGAGTACCATACAGGTGACAGAACGTTTTTGCCTTGATTCCATCCCAATTTTGAGAGAGAATAGTCGTACTGTTCATTGTCTAAATCACATTTCATTAAAGGAGATTTTTCCAAATTTTCCCCTTTTTGTTACTTATTTTGATATTTGTAAAGATACAAACTCAACTGATATTTGTAGGTTTTTATACGATATAAATTTGGTAATTATGCTGCAAATCTAACGAAAACTGCAGCGTTGGTTTGAAAAATTTCAATGTGGTGATTTTTATCATAAATTAAACCACTAGAAGATTCGAAATATCTGTGAAAAATGATGCTTTGAAAGCATTGATGGAGCTAATTCAACTGTATATATTACCCTACCAGTACATTGAAGAAATGTATTAAAAATTGAAAGTTATACGTCCATAACTTGTTAATCAGTACGGCTCAATATTTTCCCATGACAAAGCTTAACCGCATACGTCGAACAAAGGAATCTTAAATTAAATAGATTAAAATATGAAATTTTGCAACACCCTGTTTATTTACAGGATCTTTCGCCAATTTTCTTTAATTTTTTTAAGCATTTAGAACAGATTTTACGTGCTAAACGGTATGAAAATGACGCTAGTAAGAAAAATTATATATTGGAGCCCATTGATTCTAAAAATCAGAATTTTTTTAAGAAAAGCATCTATGCATTGTCATCCCGTTGGGAAACGTATATTAAAGCAAATTTTGATTAAATAAGCAGCTATGAAAAAAAAAGAAAAGGTGTGCAGTTATATATAATCACTAAAACTCCCGCAGCTCATACGCACTATAAATGTAAATATTAATAAAATGTTGTGGTACTGTATTATTTTATACAGACACAGAACTATGATAATTAAAAATTAAAATAAGTAAGAGAATAAACAACAAAAGCATAAAATGATAAAAAAATTGTAGAAAGCATTTCGAAATTGCTTGTACATGTGTTAATTTATAATTTCTTCAGACAAAGACTAAAAATAAAGTATTAATTTCTATAATTAAAAAAATATGTTTGAAACATTAACATGCTAAATAATAAAACAAATTTATATCTAAGAAAAACAATAAACTCCAGGAAAAATTTCAGTTATAATTAAGAAACAATACTTAATGAATTACATACAAGAATATAATTAACATTCCTGATTTATAAAGATTCATAAATATATTTTGATTCATAAAGATATTTTGAAATCAGTTGAATAAGCATGAAAATTTTGTACAAAAGTGCACCATACATAACAAATAACGAATATTCAATAAATGTTTTTGTTTTATATTTTTGAGAATGTGAAAATTCGATTTGGACAGAAGAGGATTTATATCTAGTTACGTAGCATTGATTTTCAATAAATGGAACAAAAACTTTCCAATCGATCAAAGGATTGATGTGTTGAATGTATTAAAAAAGTTTATTTTTATGTAGATATATATATATATATATATATATATTTAGATATTTATTTCTTGTTTAATCATGTGTTTAATCTATTTATTACCTCACATTCGTTTTTATTTTTATATTTTATTACTCGAGAGAAAAAAAAAATGTAAATTTATTGTTTAAATTTTTCTGATACGAAGCTTACACAAAGTTTTCTTTAAAGAATAATACTTTTCTCCTGAAATATATAATTCATAAAACCGCTCTTGTTCTTGGATTATTTATTAAAAATATTGCTTAGTCAAAACTATATGCTTTTTCTATCACATCTTGTATTCACATTAAAAAAATGAAATATTAACAAATATGCATTTTAGCTTAATAATCATGCATGCAATCAAACTCAATATATGAATTATTTTGAGATTTATTATTGATAAAAAATTAAGTAAAGGTATTGGATATAAACTTCGACTAAGATAATATATATTTTTTAATTAGTTGAGTTTTATGCTTCATTAAATACGTATTAATTGTCATGACTTTTTTTAATAAATATAATTCTAAACCTCTTTAAAAATCTTAAGTATATTTTTATTTTTATATAATAGGTATTTTTATAGTACAGTAGAACCTGTTTTTGTGCTCTGTTTTTTTATGCGATTTTTTTTGTGCGATTTGTTTAGTGGGATTTTATTTTAGTACGATTTCTTATGTGCGATTCCTTTTTTATGCGGTGTATGAATTCCAATGGCTTTGGCACCACTGTAATGTTTTCTATCTATTTCCCAGTGGTGTAACGGATAATGTTAGCCCTCCCCGAAAGTCAGGTTTTGCCTTTAATATTTTATAAATTGGGTAAATACGTATTTAGCGTTAGAGTCAGGCCTTGGGCCCCTAGAGTCCCACACCCATGATGTGGGGGTGTACGTTACGCCACTGAAATGTAGACACTTCAAGATGCTCTATTCATTTGTTATAAACAGTCTCCCGGCAATAACCATTCAGTTGCTTTCTCTCAATGCTCCAGCAGCTCGCGCTTGATTGAAGACAAAAGTGACAGTGACAGTGACATTACCAATAATTTGATGGATTATGAAGATGAATAAGAAGAACCGGATTCTTTGAGAGCGGATAAAAATATTCAGGGATGCAGCTTTCCAACAAATTTGAAAAGCATTTTCATAAAATAGATACCAATTAAGAAAGTAGTATAAGATTCCAAAAAGGGCTTCAATCATGTATATCTGGTTATCGTGACATTTACAAGCAAAAGACAACCTGCTCTTCGACCAAAAACTTATTTCTTACTTTGTGTTGTCAAAAAATAAATCAATTGAAATTGTAACTTCAAATGACGAAAGCGATTTTGAACTTATTCATTACAGGGCTTTGGATTATGATGAGTAGCAATGAATTATGTATGTGCATTTTGAAAACTTATCCGTGTATACAATGAGAAACTATATGTTTTTAAAATATATTTCCATCTGTAATATTTAATTATTTATTTTATTATGTAAGTATTCTTACATAAATTTCGTAAATAATTGGCATATTTTATAAATGCGACTTTTTTATGCTGTCCTATCCACCACATAAAAAAAAAGGTTTTTGTAGTATTTTTCCGAATTAGTTTGTTATATGTAAGAATTTATGAAATTTTTGAATATTTTTTTGTGCGTCTATTTTTATGCGGTCCCTATCTACCATACAAAAACAGGGGTTCAACTGTACCACAAATTATGTCATCTTTTTGTAAGTGTGCTGTACCAAACAGATTATTTAACTTAATTTACTTTTTCATTTCTTATAACTCATGTACGCATATTTCATTAGCTTTTATAGGACACGTTTAAACGTGAAATGCAAAATAAAAGTAAACATACAAATTTTTTTAGCAAGAAATAACGAATATTTTTCCATTTAATAATAAATGATGCTTAGTAATCTGAAATATTTTTATTTGGATAATTTTTTCTTTGCGAATTGTTTATTTTAATATACTTCATAACTTTTGTATAACCGACAGGATCAAGAAATCGTTTTTGCTTGATGCAATTTAATTAACTTATGTGTCTTAATTTGTAAATCCTGAAACCAGTCAAAGAAAATTTACTGAGGTTGTTGGCTTCAATTTGACGAAGTTGAAGTAAGTTTTATTTCAATGAACAGTTTGCATAAAATGACCCGCTTTTCAAACTTTTTTTTCTTAATTCACTTCTGCGTCTAATACTTATTAGTAATTAGTGTTCTTTTTTAACATCCATTGCCCGAGTTCAATGAACTTTTAATGAAACTTTATACTTTTGGTGAGGAAGATATTTTTGATCATTTGAAACTTATACCTATGCAGGGTACATCAATTCATCGTTTACAAATTTTCAGAACAGATTGAGTATACCTAGACGGGGGAATCCCATAGTAATGCATAGTCCAAACGCTTTGCTGGAGCGGTAGTGATGACACAAAACAGAAGAAAGGCAGGATACGAATAAGAGGAGAAAATATGTTTATTATCCTTAGAACAGCAAAAAATTTAAAATAAAAGAGCATTACAGGGACAATACGGGTGCATGTTGGGGTGATAGGATGCACGTTGTTAGTATGCTGGATCCACCAGATGATCATATGGGAAATCCCGATATGACTGGCGATAGCCGACATACTGATACCGCGATTGTTCTGTACCAGATCAAAAGTACACTATTCTCGTTGTTTAGAGTTCCTACTCTTCGCACACGTTCCTGTGTGTCCATGATGAAGGATCCGCTGTTGGACAATCTGTAGTGCAATCGTTCAAAGAAAGCGTGGCTGGGAGTTTGCCTCCTAGGGTAACATTAAGCGTACAAACGTAGTGTGGTTCAACCGTTGAAATCTGTGGTCCCGTATGCCAGATGAATATTAACGATTTCAGCGTTCGTGTAACGTTCATATCACTTTGTCGGTGGGCGAAATGAAGCTTCACAGTGAGAGCTTCAATAAAAGCCGCTTGTGAGCATGCACCGCCATCAGATGCTTCGGATTACTTAGCGTCATCTACCTGGTACACCAATCGAAAATTTCCCAGCATGCTTGCTGTTCTAAGAATGATAAATATGTTTTCTCCTTTTTTTCTTGTACCGTCTTTCTTGTGTTTTGTGTCCTCATTACTGCGACAGAAAAGCGTTTTCGACCATGCATTCCTATGTGATTTCACATCGTCTAGGTGTACTCTATCTGTCTTGAAAGTTTGTAACCGTTGAACTGTGACACCCTGTAGATCTCGTCTCATCAGTAATTTCTCAAGCACAAGAAAAATTTTATTTAATTTTCTCTTTAGTGTATGTGTTCTTCAGGTCAATTTTTCAGGAATTTTTGTATATTTGTGTGTATTATTTTTTTTGTCTAGTTATTTAAATTTTTAATTGACTTTTTTTTTCTTTAACTTTGTTGTCTAATATACCTGGATGAGGCTACTGATATTCTTTTTATCAGCTTTTTTAGCATGTATTTTCATAATTGTCTTTTCCAAATTTTGTATTTTTTAAATGGTCAAATATAATGGTATTTTGGAGTATTACGAATAGTGCAGCGTTTCTGAAACTGTGGTGGTGGTAGAGGGGTTGCGATAACCCTGCGAGGGGGCGCGTAGCATATTAAAATAAAAGGTTTAAAAAAATAATTTTTTGGAATGAAGTAAAACAAAATGCTTTCTGACATAATAAAAAATACACATTTACACTGATTAATTTGCATAAAACGATTTTCTTCTTCCGAAGGATTGGTTGTGAATAACGTGAATTGATAGCCCAAAGATTTCCCAAGAGGTTTAGTAGAAGGAATAGATCCGTTATAGCTTAGAAATAAATATCGAGGAATTTCTTAGAAAACTCACACTTAATAAATGGGCTACATTTTAGTTTAATATTTTTTTGAACTGTTGTTCCTTTTAGCACATGATTTTTGCACGTGCTACAATACAAATTTAGTGCTTCATTTTATTACAATTATATATTAATCTTTTTTTTTGTCAAAATGTAGATGTAATAGAACAAATGTCTTATTTGATTTGCTAAGTTGATACTTTAATTTTTCGCATGCTTTGAAAAGTTGTTTCGTGATTTATTTTTACATTTCTCCTTTGTAAATTTTTAATTATGATTGAAAAATATGCTAGACACCTAGAACTAATAAATGAATTTATTATTAACTGTAGAGAGCAATTTCATTATTATTGAATTATTTGGATATTATTTCATGATCGATATTTTTTCAGTTCCCCTCACTGGCTATATTGATGGATTTACTTATGTTTTAATTTCATGATAAGTTATGTTTCATTTTTATTTTAATTTAAATATTATTTTGTTTTTGTTATTGCAATATCAAACAGCTCAATAAAAAAAAAATGCTTTTATTTCATCTATAGAAAGATATTTGGCGAAGAAATATTTTATTGCGTGTGCTGACTAATAGAACTACAGTACACAAAATAGAAATATTGAGGGTGTGCAATATAAATATATTCGAAATGACATAAACAAGTAATAATACGAGAAAATGGCGCATTTTACCATCAAAAGAGATGTATTGACATATAATAAAAAATACATTTGCGCACTTTCTTTTGATATTTCATCAGAACAGAAAATAATTGGAGTGAACAATAAAGTAAACCAACCCAAATGATTTATTTAATATTACATAGCTTAGTGGCATCGAGAATAGATCCAAACGATCCGAAACAAATACCCTAAATAACAAATACTTGATCCCCGGCAACATTGCTTTATCTATTGGAGCCATACGACATCTAAGAAATGGTCGTTTTGAAAATCCCTGCCAATAACAACTTTGGAGTGTGGATGTGACCTGCGGATCGAATTACTGTATAAAGATAAATGAACCCTCTGGAACATTTTATGAAGCAGAGAAATCAACGCCGAAAAGAAGAATCGGTCCGTAGGGAATGTGTTGCTTAATATTTTCCTCAGACGTGTAACAAGGGGAGCACTTTTCGGCTAGGGTCTTGGGAATTTAGCAAATAGGGGCCATCGTTAAGCGTTCGATCTTGAGGAGCAGTTCTTGTTCTGAAGTGAGTAACGATTCTGATATTTCAAAATTTGAGAATTCAAAGCTGAAGAAAGTTTTTGATTCTTCAGATTTTTCCTTTTTTTTTCTTTCTGAAAGCAGTTTATTTGGAGTAGATATTTTCCAAGGCTTTTTTCAATTGTTAGGACTGATACGAAAAAGAAAATGCTTTATTTAAGATTGTTAAGTATTTCTCTTCTCATCTATTTAGTGTACTACAAAAAGGCATCCAAAGGCATTTTTAGCGTTAATAGTTTAATATTGTCAGTAGACAACTATGAGAATTTGTTTAAGCTGTGACATAAGGTTTCAATAAATAATATTTTATATAAAATAAAAGTACGGTATAAATGCTTTGAATATGCAAGAAATACTAATAATATACAATTGAGATACGAGTAGTTATATATATATATTTAATTAAGTTGTAATATTACATTGTAATGGCTTGATTATGAACTGTATTGATTTTGAAAGTACTTTTTAAATTGCTTTGTGAGAAAAGAGACTTTCCGGGGGACTCCCCTCATCACGACTGAAGAAAAAAGACGAAATTTGGTAGGTATGTTCCTTTCATTGAATAGAGATCCATTAAGAACAGTTTTTGTAAAACTTGGCTACCTAGGGGGTTTACGGGATTTTATAAATAAAAAAATACCATTTTTTTTGTACTACTAGACCTACACATTTGAAATTACGTAAGAATGATTCTTTTGTTGAGTAGAGATCCGCAAAGAAAAGACTTTGGGCCCTAGAGGCTACGGGGATGTTATTTTTAATAAGGTGACCATTTTTTACAATGAAAAGGACGAAAAATTTAAGAAAAAATTACAACTCAAATATATGAAACATTTTATTAATTCAAGTAAAAATGCGCTAATTACGCTTACATTCTTTGTAATTATCTTAAAAGAGTATTTTTCCATTGAATGAATATTTCTTGTCAATTAAAAAAAAATCTAATTCAACTGCTGCATTAGTTCTAGGGCAGCACAACGTGAATTCAGCACAAGAATAATTACATTTTCATATGAAATGTGTTCATTTTTGAAATAGCTTAAGTAATTTCACCCATCTTTTACCAATTTCTCGGCATGTTGATTTTCCAATTGTTCTAAGTTATTAGAATTTAAATATACATTCAGTCTTTTTTCTACTTTAAATAGATAATTGTCATCAATTTTAATATCAGGTATTTCTTTCTATAAAACTCAACGCAGTTTTCTACATTTGCCCAATTTACTTACGACTAAGTCTAAAAATACCAATGAAAACTGTTATGTCCTGTGATAATAGTTTCAGACCATTTTTGAACATTTTAGTAACATGTTTGGCTCATCTCTGAATACAAAATTAACAGATGTTTTAAAAAAATTGGAAAAAAGGGGGACTTTTTTTTTTCGGGGGGGGAATAAATCATAAAAAGGAGGACGGTTTCCTTTAAAATTTTAATGGAATTCCTTTTTTCAACTATTTTTAACATGTTTCTTTTGTTAAATAGAGTTTCGCTAAAAATGGGGCTTGAGGAGATCAACCCCGTCGGC